>LTAE01001481.1:0-50554 GCA_001647135.1 Pontederia paniculata | reverse complement strand
CCTATCCTGCGGTCGTCCGATCCTCAGCCTCTATCAACTCAGACAATTCCCTGGGTGCCCGCTTGTCTTCTCTCCAAGCCTCCGAACGTCCTCTGTCTTCGCCTGATGTCATCCGGTCGCCCGCACTCAACCTGCGGTCGACCACTCCTCCGCTGCCTTCTACTTTGGTCGTCCAGTGTCTCCACCATGAGCCCTCTCGACGTCCACTCCTCAGCCTGACAGTCTTCCGGTCGTCCGCTGTCTCCTCTCTGAGCCCTTCGAATGACCACTCCCAACCTTGTGTTGAGAGTGTTTGTTTTCGGGTCGCCCATTCCTCATCATCGGGCGACTTCCTCGGTTTAGCCTTTTACATCCGGTCGCTCCTCCTCCATCTTTGGTCCACCGGTCATCCTCTGATCCCCTCTTCTACATGTATACCCCTCCATTATCGGTCGCCCTCTTTACATTTTTGGTCGACCGTTTATGCTTCTGCTCCTCATCAAATGTATTCTCCCTCTGATGCTGGTCGACCACTTCATATTCTTAGGACACCCACTGCACACATGCAGTTCTTTTGATATATATTACGTGTGCACTGGTCGTCCATTCCTTCAACTCAGGTTAACCACTACTCTGAACTTGAATATATCCTGTTACAAAATCAACTCAACAAGTTCATTAGTACAGGCTGAGTTCACTTACAAATTTGTGATCATTCAAAACATTCTCGGGATCCTAAATTCAACATCTGATACCATATGTAATGCTCACAAATCCGCACCCCGCCACGTGGCCAAGATAAGGATCTGGGGACGCTACTCTGATGACTTATGCTTTGACCCTTTGACTAGTCAATAAAAATTGCGGAATAAATGTAGGAAATTGAAACAAGGTTAAAATGACTAAAAGATCCAATGGATAAAATGCGAAAGATAAACAAATAATGAGTCTACATGTCTCTCAACAACAAGGAGTGCAATATCGTGGCTGGTAGCCATACAACTCAATAAATCGAAAATAGAGAGATCTAATGATAAATGAGACTCAAAGGTCCATCCATGTGCAGATAGTATCCACCACGAGCATTAGCTGTCGCGCACACCACCAGCAATAGGAATCCACCACAGCCTAGTTACCTGTGGGATTTAACATAGGAGAAATGATATCTCATGAGCATAAAATGCTCAGTATGTAAGGCAACAAGTACATAAAATAAGTAAATAGATATCAACATGAAGATGTATATTAAGATGGCATTTAATCAGACTTTTCATATTATAATAATAGTCACAATGATAGGCAACGAAATCTAAGCCTGCTGTAAGGTAAAGTCATAATTCCTGGGACAACATTATGAGTTCATACCTATCATATGCCCTGGAACAACCTCAAGGAAAATCATCCATATCCTGGAATATCGTCAAGATCTAAATCGTACATCTACCGTGGAATAGCATCAAGGAAATAAAAATATCTTGAAACAACATCAGAATTGTATCTCATGTTCTCGAACAACATCAGAATATAAATAGGGTCAACATATCTTGTAACAACATCAGGATTATACCTTTGTTATGGAACAACATCATGACATAAACAAGATACAAAATCTTCGTATTAGTGTAAGTACTTTAATATGAATCACTTTAGCAATATTAGATCTTATCTCATTAATGCATTCAGATGACTTTGGGATAATTTAATTGAATGCTCATGAGTCTTCCAGGTACGCCGACTGTCAGTGGTGGTGCACTAACCACGGCCAACGCCCTAAAAGAGGAGGATGCACGTGAATCCTCTTCGTTGAACAGCGAGAGCTAGCTGAACAACAAGAACCATGTAGTAGCCACACTACCCGCCCTATATAATTAACACTGAGGCTCCAAACAATGCTCGACGTCCTATTTGTGTTATTAATCTGCACCCTTACCTCAACAAAGTCCTTAAAATTTTTTATCAACAAATCTATAAAGAGTCTTGATGCAAAGTGCTCGAAAAAGTCTAGTATGCCCGTGCATCTCACGTCTGCCGCCTGGTTCCATCGCTCATCGTCTGTGCCAGTAAGATATGTCAAAAGCTACTATCAATAACAGCAACCCCTATCACTACGAAGATGCGCCAACACATGTCTGGCGTATGGTGCGTCAGGTGCAGGGGCGCCAGCATCGAACCTTCATGCGGCGCCTTTATGCAGGTGCAGGTGCGCCAGCACCTACATGGCGCCAAGCGCCAAGTGCAGGTGTCCTGCCCTCTTGCAGGTTCGCAAGTGCGCAAGCACCTGCATGGTAGGTGCTGCTGCCACCTGCCCCATGTAGGTGCGGCAGCACCTGCCTAGTGCGCCTGGTGCATGGTGCACCAGGTGCTTGCCATCACAATTAATATAAAAAAATAGTAATAATAATATAATCTAAATACTATTTAATTGATTCTAAATTTAATAGATTAAGAACACCTGCCTAGTGCGCCTGGTGCATGGTGCACCAGGTGCTTGCCATCACAATTAATATAAAAAAATAGTAGTAATAATATAATCTAAATACTATTTAATTGATTCTAAATTTAATAGATTAAGAACACCTGCCTAGTGCGCCTGGTGCATGGTGCACCAGGTGCTTGCCATCACAATTAATATAAAAAAATAGTAGTAATAATATAATCTAAATACTATTTAATTGATTCTAAATTTAATAGATTAAGAATTTTTTGGATCCCGTTGAAATATAAATATTTCATGAATAAATTTAAAGATTAAATGCAACGCTTCATATAAAATTTATATATAAAAATTTAATCCCGATTAAAATTTTATTTCAGAAGGACCGACCCAATACTTTTTTTTAAGAAAAAATCTTCAAAAACATACATATCTAATATATTATTTTATGTACAAGGAATCCATCGAAAAACATACCTTCGGGAGGGTTCATCGAGATTTATCCTAAGCTTTCGGGGGCGTCCTCTCCGGCGTCTCTCTTGTTGAGATGAAGGATCTTCCCCTCCTAGGCCGAACAAAAACATGCGGGATGAGAGAAAGATCGAAGAACAAGCATGAACAAGAGGGAGAAGAGGAGGAGTCCGTCTTACCTAGGGCCGACCACATAAATTCTGAATAATAAACCACATAAATTCTGAATAATAAAAAAAAAATTGTGGCTCAAACTCTTAGGCTATATTTATAGTGTCTTTCCTCCTTATTGGATTCGGGTTGCGGGCTAACGGATCCAGGTGTTAGAGAAGGAACCCATGCATCGATGTCGATCAAGCTAACAAATAACTCATGCTCTGATCATAATTAAAGAAAAAATCAATAAAAAAATATGCATGATTCGATAATATACCATGGAAGGTATCATCTAGAAAGTTACTAGCAACGACGAGCAGGGCGGCAACTAGCGGGCAGCGGAAAGCACGACAATGATGAGGGAGGCGTTGAGGTGGGCAGTGGTGAGCACGGCAAGCAGGGTGGCTACTGCGGCGTTGAGCAAGGCGAGCATGACAACGACCATCAGGGCAACGTTGAGGTGGGCAGCGCGCGAGAAGTGCGACAAGCTGCGCGTACGACGACGTTGAGCATGGCGAGCATGGTAGCGGTGCAGGGGGGCGACAACGACGAGAAGAGAGCGGGAAGAGATAACCCAAGCGTGCCCTAGATCGAGCAGAAGAGAGACCGTGAGGAGAGAGAAACTTCGTTAGTTTTAAGGGATGGGTGAACCGTGAACTAAACATTGGGTTTAATCTTTTATCAGAATCGTAGATCTTGATTCTAAGGGAGGAAAGCTTAGGTCACATGTTGTCCCCTAAGGAACACCTCTATTAATCCCTATAATTAACCTCCTAAAAATTTGTTATCTCCCGTACGAATCGTTACAACTTTTAAAAATTACTGATATAAAAATAATAAAGTGAAATAAACTTTCTCTTTTTTTAATAGCTACACACTTTTTATGTTTATAATCTTTTTAAATTGGAACAACTAACTTAGGGGATCAATTAGTTACAAATTATAAGAGTATCAATTTTAAGAATATCTGTATTTCCATTTAATCTTTTTTGTTAAAGAAAAGAAAAAACCCTTATATTTTTCTTTAAAATATTGTTTGCATACGGTTGTGTTTGAAGATTAATCAGCAGATAGTGATTTAAGAATAATTAGATATTTTTTTAGCGGTCAATAATTAATTAAGTGATTAGTGTTTAGTGATTCAATAATAGAATAATAAAAAATATTTGATAAATATAATGCTTGAATTAATTGATAATTATAAAATAACATAAAATAGATTAATAAATTAATATGATAAATAATTTAGTTTCTAGCATTATGTACTTCTAAAAGCTTTTTTGTTGTTGTAATATACTGTTAATTAATTTTTAATAATTTTTTAATTGTTCTAGACATGTATAAAGAAAATCTAAATTTAACTTCTATTATCAATAATATTAAAAAAATATAAAAATTCAACTGAAGTGAAGATAAAATGAATATAAAAGTTTAACTTCTTTTTTTTAAAAAAAGTTTAACTTCTATTTTTCATTTTCTTATATTCTAATAAAAATAATCTAAGCCTGTTGTAAAATAATTTACCACTGAAACCGAACGTGTGCAAAGAACTTAACTTATTTAGATCCGGCGGTACACCACATCGCTAACACCCCCTCAAAGTAAATTAAATCCTCATTTGTTGTTTAATTTCTAACTCGCGAAGCATTGCCCGAAACTCCATCTCCGCCGCCGCCTCCGATTCCGATCGAACTCCGGCGAACTCCTCTCGTTCTCGTAGACTTCGCACGCCAGCGGTCTCCATTAATGTCGAAGCACCCTCTCTGGACCGAGGGGAAGTAGTGTTTCTGACGCTGCAGGCATGGTCGGCATGGTGGCGACCAGTTGGGGAGAGCGAGCGGCGAGTCTTCTTAACACTGTGAGATCTTCGAGGGATGCTCCTTCGAAGATGGAACCCTTGCGGCAATTAAAGGCGGTTCTTCTACGCGGCGACCAGTCTCGGTTGCCTGAGTTCTTGCCGCGGCTCGTCGAGCTCCAGAATGACCCCGCCGGTCCCGTTCGGAAGTTCCTGGGCGAGTAAGACTGTCATTGTGACTTTGGATTTTTTCTTCTTAAATCTTTCATCCGTTTGAATTGTAGGGAGCAACATCTTTTGTTGTATCTGAGGCAAGGTAGGATTAAGTAGCAAGTTAGGGTTTTGTTTCTAAACGAATGTTCTTTTACCTTCAAAACGAGCCATTTCTCCCAGTAGGGTTTTCATTAGCAGAAAGAAGCAAGTGTACTCTTGGTAGTACGCCAAATTTTATTCCATTAAGATTATAGGTAAAGATTCTTCTAGTAAGAGGATGGAGTGGAGCCATAAGGAGCTCCTCTTGCTCATCCTATCGCTTAAGGAGGTCTCGGGTTTAAGTTACCATAGCTTCTAGTTGCCGAAACTTTTGTTTGACACAAGATATCTTCCCAGTTCGAGTTTTCTAGTATTTGTGAGGGTAGTTGCCACAATTTGTTGGATTTGACGCCTGAGATACTTTTTTTTGGTATCATCCAAGAAATGGAAAAGACCTAAAAAACGAAAATTGAAAAGAGAATTCTTTTAGGAGAAAAAGAAAGAAAGAAAAGTTGACGCAACTGTCAGTAGTGCATTGTCTAAACACCATGAAGAATTTTGTGCTTAATTCATTATGTAACCATAAGAGCATTCAGTTTTTTCAGAGTTTCGCTTTTGGAATTGTAGGAAACATGGAACAATGTGGTAGAAATGAGGTCTTCAAGTAAGATAATTTCATCTTGCTGTACATGCTGTGGAACTTTTGTAGATTTTCAGATGGAAAAGTATTATATTCTTTGTGCTTGATATTTTAGACTTTTGACTTTGTAGAGTTAGACCCGTCTATTAAGCATGATTAGAACCATGAAGAAGAGCAGGATGATATCCTATGTGCTTGGCAGTCTATCTCAATTGTTTTATGCTTGATGGGATTTTTTTTTGCTGAGATTTGACATGATTTCCTAATGTTGACAAAGAAACTTCCTGCTGCCATAGGATGATTCGTGATATTGGATTGAATCATACTGAGTTTCTACCAGAGTTGGTTGCTTGTTTGATCTTATTTCTAAAAGATGAAACTCCAGCAGTCGCTCGCCAAGCTATTATTACAGGGACATCATTATTTCGTTATGTCCTGCAGAAGGTTGCTGTTCAGGTAATCTAAAGGCAGTCAGATCTTTGTATCGCTATACATGGTTGCTTAAAACTTTAGTAGCACACTATATTATATATATTTTTTGTTTTGTTTGTTCTTGTTTCTTTGACAACTTGGAGACTGTTTTTTTTTTTATTTTCAGCTTATTTCCTTGTTCGTCACAGAAGGCGCTAAAAATCAGTATAACCATCATATAGGTTAGTGGAAAGTAAATATGTTTAGAGAATATATGAAATCGATAGCACACAGTAGAAAGTTTTCTGTGAAGAAGATATTTTAATTCATTTAACTGTCTGCTTATTTGTAATGATTTTACTAACAATTTCCTGAAAAGGTCAGTCATTTTAGTTATTGGAATGCTAAAGCTTTTCCTTGTGTCTAAAAAAAACATTTGTCACAATAAGTGAAATCAATATCACTTCTCAAATTTGAACATGAATAGAGGATTGAAGAAGTCAAAATGTTGAAACTTGCCAGTATATGATTAAGCTCAAAGACAAAGTGCAGCCGCATGAAGAAGATTAAATTATAATAAAAGAAACAGCAAAGGGTCGTAATAACTAGAAGATCAGTGCTTGATCCTTCATTTGCACAAGCAATAAAAATTTTTGGAGGGAGAGCAACAAACTTGTTATGTTTTGGGCGATAATGATCATGTGTTGCTACCATGGAATATGATTTAAGTTTTATGATATTATGGCTTAACCATTTGAAACACCTGTGCTTGAAATGTTGATACATTGCTATTGACATTGATGAACAAATGAGAGTATGGGCATCAAAGATGTTCCTTAACTAGCTTTTAGCCGAAGTATTAGGAAGAAGAAACTGCTTATGATCCAATCTAGGCACATTTTGTTATTATTTCCTAGGGCAAAACTTTTCTGTTTAATTTTTCACTAATTTATCTTTTGTGTCATATTGATATGAAGGTCTAATCAACTTCTACATTCTTGGTCATGATCTTTTTTCAAATACTTTTGATAGATAAAGGGATCTGATGTCTACCAGTCAAGTTATGTAAAATTTATAATAAAGTATTATGTAAAATTATATATGATTCATAATGAGTTTTGCAAGTTTATAAAATTCTAATATGATTTTACACAATTCTTTACGAGTTTGTAGGAATCTTGGTTTTGTATAAGAAACGATTTGTAAAATATAAAATACTGTCTTTTATTCTCTTAGTGGTTAAGAAGAATGAAGTTCACAAAAATAGATCATAACTTGAGAATTTAACACCACCAACTTTTTTCTATTTTTATTTCCTGTTGTTTTTTTTTTCATTTGAAACTGATATGATGTTTACATAATGAAGATCATGATAATAGTCTTTATTTTTTATTTAAATAAATGTACAAATATGTTAGATTGTAACAATACATTGATCCTTTAATTTACTTGGCAATTTCTCAAAAAATCTTTTTGCTTAATACCTTCTCTCTCACACTTGAACGCTTATAATTATATGGTGATTGTACAAAATAGTAATGATCATAACTTTCTGATAATAATATTAATATGTTAGTATTTTTCTTAATTAGTAGCCTTTAAACATTTCAAACTTAATTAAATATAGAAATTTATTTTATTCAAAGATTTAGATCACTTTATAATTGTATTTGAATGACACATAAACTCTACAAGTTCACAAATGAGCTTATGTTTCGAGTATACAAAGTCTCCATCGAATTTATGTGAACTCTGGAACTTGGCAACCTTACCACCTGTGTTTCAGTCTACGTGAGAACTGTCATCCTATGTTTGTGTTCTACAATATATTCTCCTAAAGTAGTTGATAATTCATCCAAAAATCAAAGCATCAAAATGATAAAATCATCTATCACAACATGGACATTTTTCACAGAGCAGGCAATAAAAAATGGAACACGTTCCTTCCCTGGAAAAAGCGATCAACTTCTTATCCAAGCTAAGTTGAAACATTTTTGGTTGTTACTGTAAAGACATAGAAAAGCTAAAAGAAAGAAGTACCTTCTAGTCGATGCTCTATCAGGAATTAGTAGTAGTACCTTATTTTTTCAGTTAATAGTATTACCTTATTCCTTCTAAAAAAAAATAGTATTACCTTATTGATGAACGTGGAATTCAGGTCATGTTAAGTTCAGGATGAGCATAACCTATGATTGCATGTTGTAATATTGCTTCCTCTAGATGAAAAGGTGAACACATTGTGCTGAGTATTTCCCTGGTAGTTGGGATAGAGGGTGACAGAGGCTATATATGATAGCCTTTCCCTCTGCTTTTGTAGAGAGGCTGTTTTTGACCTTTGGGTCACTACAGGAACAACTAACTGTTTGTGCCAATGCTTACCTTCTTATTACCTCCTTAATATATGTTAAAATGATGATGGGAGTTAAATGTGTGTGCATATATATGTATATGTAGCTCATTGTCTGTTACTTTGCTATTTGCACTTGTTTTCAGGGTTTATACTCCAGTGAAGTTGATGATTCAGTACATGCATCTTGGGTATGTATGTTAAATTTCAAAAGTGCAGTACTACCTATGGTGGTCCAGGTAATTGCTCTTTTTAGTCTTGATTGATGTATTTAAACTATCAAATTTCTTTGTTCACTACACTCACTTGAATTTGGTCACTCAGTCGGGAACTGATGGAGTTAGATTGTTGGCAGTGCGATTTGTTGAAAGTTTGGTTCTTCTTTTTACACCGGATCCTAATTCTCCCTCAGATCCGCCTCAAGAAGCCGGAGATGGTACATTCTTGTTGTTTATTACAAAATTTCAAGAATTTAGCATAATTAAATTCTAAACAAATCTCTCTATGACAATGGATATATTAAATATGATGCCTTCTAATTATTGAGGGGTCAACAGTACTTCCCTAACTTGGTAAAATCCCTTGGCAGGGTCTGGCTTCAATATATCATGGCTAAAAGGAGGCCATCCATTGCTTAATCTTGGAGATCTAACTTCTGAAGCTAGTCAAAGCCTCGGGATATTGCTTGACCAGCTTAGGCTCCCGCAAGTAAAATCACTTAGTAACTCAATAGGCATTGTCCTAATCAATAGGTGTGTTACTCTTTTTGCCGTACTTATCCATTTTTTGTGTGCAATATTTTTGGGGAATTTTTGTGTGTAGTATTGTAGAAAATATTGCTCGAGTTTGATTCATTGACATCATCTGGATGCCACCTCATTTGTATTTTATCATGTCCAAATTGCATACTGAGTTTAAAATATGAGGTGCATTGATAGTCATTGCTGGAAACTTATTGCAATATGAGGTGCATAGTCCTTTTTTATCAGGGAGTGGGGTCTTTGATAGTTTTGGGGTTTTTTTTTTGGAAAGCTTCAACTTTAATGTCTCTCTTCACAAGACACTTGCACATTTCCTATTTTTGCCTTAATACAAATGGATGACTACCAATCCTGTAGTCGTCCTTTCTTCCTTCAAAAAAAAAAAATCTATTGGACAGCTGGCTGTCACAGACTATGCTTGTCACTAGAGTGAGTGGGCGTGCATGCGTGTGTGTTATTTTCCTTTTTGTTTTTATCTTTTATCATATTCCTTAATTCATTGTTTTGACTTAATTTTATGTTGTGTTCCAGTCTTTCATCTATTGCAAATAAGAGACCTTCATTCTATGGACGTATCTTATCAGTTTTGCTTTCATTGGATCCATCGATTTCTGTCACAAAAGGTGTGCAAGTCCCAGGTGCACATCATGCCCTGAAGAATGCATTCACTGAATGTTTAAAGTGTACTCACTCAAGTGCTGAACCAGTAAGTCTTTGGGCTACTATCAATGTCGTTATTTAAACTTTGGCTATTTTCATTATTCTAATTTCAGATGCTCTAGGTTGTTGGTTATTGCTCCCTTCTTCTACATATTAACTATTTTCCCTTGGCATGTTATAAGTGGCTTGCTTTATTGTTGAATTTAATGAAAGATTTGATATTTGCATATTTGCATGACAAATTGCTTGAAGACATTCTATTGTAAGGGTTTGGACATAAGCAGATGACCAAGTATAATCATTTTTTTCTATTTCTGCAGTGGCGTGTTCGATTGGTTGAAGCTCTTAATGCCATTAATGCTGGTGAGTTGGCAGGCCAGGTATTAGACTCAAGTAGAACATTCGGAAATACCTCTACAAGCATGGGAGTACCATTACCTCCTAAGGTAAGCATTTATTTTTCTATTAGACCTTTACATACATATTACTAAAGCTTTGTAGATGAGGGTTGAAAAAATTGTTTAGGTTGATGAAGAATCAGGGCATTCATATGATGAAGCAAATAGTGATGTGGGACGCAAGAGATCCATGATTGAAGAGAGAGATGATTCACCACAAGAAATTGTGTCTGGTAAAAGAATCAGACAGTCTGTTCCTTCGGACCAGGATACTTCCAAAGAATCATATAATGGAAGTCCTCAGTCACTTATGATTAGTCCCCCGGTTGCTGTTTCTATACCATCTAGAGATAAGAATTTGGGACCTGTACAGCAACTTGTTGGCATGTTTGGTGCTTTGGTCGCACAGGGTGAAAAGGCTGCTAGTTCACTAGAGATTCTCATTTCAAGTATCTCCTCAGATTTGCTGGCAGAAGTAGTTATAGCCAATACAAACTATCTTCCACCTACTCGTCCAAAATCAGAGGAAGAGGAGGATTTATATTCCTCAGCTAGTTCTATTCCAGTAGTTGTTTCAGATCTTCGCCCCTTGTTAAGTTTAACTCCTTTGCTGACATCATTACTGGGCGGTCAGCCTTTGTCTCCTCATCATATTGCTGTAAGCTGGTTTCATTTCTTGAAATATGAAGCTTTTTTGTGCAGTTTTATATTTTCAGCTGATCACCTTATGTAATTATGGTTGTTTCTGTGTTTCTTAAAATTATAGAAAATCGATCATAGTGCTGGAGAGAAGATGCTGTATGATGGGGAATCAACTCTGGTGTTATCTACTACCAGTGAAGATAGCATACCAACTTCGACTGGTTTACCTGTTTCTGTTATTGTGCCACCACTTACTGCAAATGACAGTTCATCATATGTAAACAAAGAAATAGGAGAAAGCCATATACCAGGTCTTGATTCTCTATGTTCTGTTGTTGTTCATGAATCCCAGGATGCTTCACATGCTTCTGCTGCTGAATTTATGGAATCAAGCCAAGAGCATGCCACAAGTTTAGGCAGCACTAGACTTTTCGATGTTCCTATGTCCAATGATCTTTCAGAAGCCCAGAGTTCTGGAGTTGTTGATGCTAGCCAAACGTTTTCTGTAGTTCCTCACACTGTTACTCCCCCATATATTCTACCGAAGATGACATTGCTTGATGTCAACCTTACCGATGAAGATAAAGATAATCTTCAAATGGTAGCATTTTCCCGTATTCTTGAGTCTTACAAGCCAGTTGCAGTTTCAGGAGGATCAGATACTCGATTTTCCTTGCTTTGTCATTTGGGTATTGAGGTATGATTCAAAATATTGTTATATAACTAATGATTCCATGTGACGAGATAATCAATGACATTTGATGGAAATCTGATTTGATATTTCTGTATATTGATGGTACAGAGGCTAGGGTGTTCATTTTTTTTGTTATCAATAACTATTTGTTAATGATATTCACTTAAGTGTTATTCTATGTTTGGCATTCATCATCTGATAGTGAATGTTCACTTTCTGAGTTCATTATTGCTTTTGTATGAGGTTTCGTTGCACAGTTGATCTAGAACTCGACATGTGTTTCACGTGTTATCTTTGCTTTGCTGCAGTTCCCGTTGGAGCTGAATTCGTGGGAGCTTCTACAGAATCATGTGCTGTCAGACTATATCAACCTCGAGGTGGGTCACGTCATTTTTTTTCCTTATTACTTCTTTGGATTCCTTAGCAGATATGCTGGGACTGACATTTTCTTCGCCCTTTTTGATCTACAAATCTTTTAAAAAGAAGTTTCTTATTTACTTTAAAAATATATTTGCTAGTCTTTTGTGTGTGTTCACCTTTTCTAGCACATAAAAAAACTTCCCTTTTTTTCCTGAGGTTGCCTAAAAGCTTTCTGGTCATAGAGAACCTGTTTTATGCCCCTCAAGCTACTGAACCCTTCAAAAGGGAAAAAAGTTGTTCATCAAGCTTACTTGCTAGGGTAGTCTTTTTTTCTCCTTTTCATTGAGAGGGATGCTAGGATTGTCTTCTATGATCTGTTAAGAGCCTTGTCTATTCTGAATCTGCTAACATATGGATTTTATGACTTGCATAGTTTCCAACTGGTTTGTACATGTTGCATGATAAATAACCTACTACTTCCGAACTTTATTTCTCTTTACTTATCTTACTCAGATTCGTTGTCCTGACTACTTATTCAATGCCATCAGGGACACGAGTTGACTTTACGTCTCCTATACAGGTTATATCGTGAGACAGAACAGG
Organism: Pontederia paniculata; assembly: GCA_001647135.1. NCBI lineage: Eukaryota > Viridiplantae > Streptophyta > Magnoliopsida > Commelinales > Pontederiaceae > Pontederia > Pontederia paniculata. Next base: position 37,951 of record LTAE01001481.1, on the reverse strand, counting down.
ATCAAGATTTTCTTTCATCAAGAACTGCTGTGTCAGTTTATGAATCATTTCTTTTGGCTGTGGTAAGATATGATCCTCCCTTTTCTTTTTTCTGAATTTTCCCTCTTGAAGCGTAATTTTTTTTGTAGGCAAAATACCTCCGGGACACTTTTCCACCCTCAGATAAATCACTTGGTAAATTGCTTGCTGAAGCACCTTATTTATCCGAGGGTGTTTTCAAGCTATTAGAGTGCTTGTGCTCTCCTGAGAGAAGTGAGAAACTTGACAAGGACTTTCAAGGTGGAGATCGCGTTACTCAAGGCCTGAGTGCTGTTTGGAACCTAATTTTGCTTAGGCCTTCAAATCGAGATAGGTGCCTCCAGATTGCCCTACAGGTACAGGTTATTAATTTTGCAATAGCAGAAAGTCATCTTGTTTAATGTTCTCTGCATGGTTGGACAGTTCACAGATCTTGTTTAATGTTCTCTGCATGTTCGACTTTTGGTTAAAAAAGAACTAAGCTATGTGTAAAGCAGTGCAGCCATCATCATTACTTCTGAACTATTATAAGCATGATTGCCTTTATGCTTTTCTTTTTCTGCGACATGTATATCCAGGATCTTGCTGGTTAAAAAAAATCTCTCCGTCATACTCTATTGTCTACTAAATCCTTTCCCACTGTCAAATTATAATCCTTTAGTTGAAAATAAAATTTAAATCACATTTAATTGTTCAATAGCAGGTGCATTTAGTGTTCTCTCTTGTAGAATTCTTAGCTTGTTAAACATCTCACGCGGGACTAGAGTATATCTTTGTTTTTGATACTGAATTGTTGTTTCTTTGGTAGTGCAAACAGACTGTGGCCTATTACAGGAAAAGCAGAAAAAAAGTTGGTTTAAGGTAGCCCCAAGAAAAAATGTCCCATTTAGTGTTCTCTCTTGTAGAATTCTTAGCTTGTCAAACATCTCATGCAGGACTGGAGTATCTCTTTGTTCTTGATATTGAATTTCATAATTCTGGTGTTTCTTTGGTAGTGCAAATAGGCTGTGGCCTACTACAGAAAAAGTAGAAAATAAAGTCTGGTTAAGGTAGCCCCAAGAAAATAATCCAATGTGTTATATGTGGGTTTTGAACCCTGGTTTCCAAAATAATGACCAAGGCTTCCAACCACCCTACTGATATTTGGTTGTTGAGTTTTGGTGCTTTTTATTTATGCCACATATATTACGATTATTATTCTGTTTTTGGTAGTATGATTCTTTGTCAAAAAAATGTTATTTGCCTTTCGCTTTGCTCTGCTATGTTAACTTTGATTTTATTTAATAGAGTGCAGTACACCCTGCAGAAGACGTGCGGATGAAAGCAATACGCTTGGTACTCCTTTAGAGGCTTTTCTCCTCCATTCTTTGGTTTTGTCTCATATTATGAATAAATGTGATTTGCTCAACTCTTTGCTTCTTTTGTAGGTGGCAAATAAGCTATTTCCTATTCCTAGCATTTCTAAGAAAATTGAGGACTTTGCTAATGATAAGTTACAGTCTGTCATTGACACAATTCCAGCACAAGAATCCAAGGAAATTGATGTTTCAACTTCTGAATCACTGAAGGTATGGTGTGAAAGTAAAAGTTCCCATGATAATCCACCTTATGTTAGTGTGTTCAATATTTTCCTTTACATAGAGTAAGCAATTTCTGTGAAGCATTAGTCCTTATGAGCCTGTAACATGTTTTTCATCTTTCTATGAAAGAAACATATTCTACATCTTGATTGATTCATCTAAATTCAACAGGGATTTTCTTTGGAGGAGATATTATCTTGTAAAATAAGGTTATATGTTATGCGACTTATTTTCTATTTACTCATTAGTTATGCATGATATCTTTGTAGGGTGCTGATTTGGTTGGACAATCTAGTGGAGAGCATAAGTTATCTGGTCATGCTAATAGTGACAGGACATATATTGCCCAAGCAGTCGACAGTATAATGCCATCTCTTATATCAGAAGCTCAACGTTGCATGTCGCTGTATTTTGCACTTTGCACAAAGGTATGCTTTTTTTCAGTTATATGCACAAAGGTATGTTTTGTCAGAGCTAAAGTGTTTGACACTTTGATGTTTCTTTTTGCTTATTGGTTTGATGTAATCTCATCTCTGTATATTGGCTCTGCAGAAACATTCTCTCCTTAGACATTTTTTTGCAATCTACAAAAGCATGCCCCAGTCTGCAAAAGAGGTTTGATCCTATCCTGTGCTTTATTTCTAACATTTATTTTTATGAGAGATTTTCCATTTATCTTTAGCTTTTCTCTCTGATTATTTAAGTTGTGCAGGCAGTTCATGGTCATGTACCCATCTTGGTTCGCACTGTAGGGTCTTCTCCTGAGCTGCTCAAGATCATCTCTGATCCACCTGTTGGAAGCGAAAACCTTCTTATGCAGGTTTTGAAAAAAGCTTCCACCTTAGATAAATTTGCAGAGTATTACTTGTATAATCTGCTATATTTTTTTTGAGCAAAGAAAGGACAACAATAGATTATGGTTGTCGTCCGTATGTCTTATCAAAAATTAGCTTTACAAGTGTGAGAGTTGAGTTCCGTATAGACTGATCCTCGAAGTCAAAAGTCTAAGAAAATGACTAGCCAAAACCCCACTCGCTAATAAAAAAAGATGCATGATGTACAATATTCTCTATATAGCATCTCTCGCCCCAAAAAATAGTGCGGTTACGCTGCAGCCATATTGCCCACGTCGTGGCCAAACCCATAGCCCAAGATCGCTGCCACCCTGCACTAGCATGCATACCAAGTGATCTGAGCGAGTCCCAAAAAGAGTCTACTTTAGAGCAGTCAATGCTTGTGAATCCCTAACGACGCCATGTCTCGATGGCTATAGGGCAACCAAAGAAAATATGGGGTAGGTCCTCCTCCTCCGATCCACACATAGCACATGTGGTGTCTGTCTGTGGCGCCCATCTAGCTCTGTAGACCTTGGTGAGAATCCTCCCGCGCCGCAGGAGCCAGGCAAAAATCCTGACTTTGAGCGGTGTGCGTGAACACCAAATACGTGACGTGTCGACTCTGATGGTCTCATGTACTGTGCCCCTAGGAAGTAACTGCTTGTAAACTTCCTTTGCCGAGTAACCACCCTGAGGACCATATCCAGCCATCTGGTCTGGATTCATCTGGATGAAATCTCGATATTCGCTCGAGGAGTTGAAGAATCTCCTCGAATCGTCGGTCGGAGAGGGCTGACCTAAAGAGTGGCGCCCAAGAACCACCCCCTGAATCGCCATGAGCTGATCAGAAATCTGCCACTGTCCCTGATGGGTCTGTCGATAGGGCGAGAAGTCTGGGGAAGGCCGTCGCCAGTGTATCGCCCGGCATCCATTCATGGTGCCAGAATAAAAAATCTGAACCGGAGCCCAAGGAGGCTTGGAAGAACTGTCGTGCCCTAGGGAGGATGGTGGACACTCCTCGCCAGAATCTGCTATATAGTGTGTTCCTATTGTATCTTGCGCTTGTCAGCTAATATGCAATTGTGTTCCTGACACCAGAGGAGTTTAATTTTACTGTTGTGTCTTGCAATTGTCAGCTATTACATGTTATGATGATGAATATTGTATGATATATTTCTGTGCTTGAAGAATCAGATTTCTTTTTTTTAGTTTGCCACATTTTTTTGCTTGAGATTCAACAGAAATTGCATGTAGGAAGAAACTTGGAATGCATGCAAATCATAAGTTTCATATTTATACATGTGAAATTTGGTGGATATACTTATGCTTTTCCTCTTCCTGAAGAAATGGATCGAATTCCGTTGGAACAGGTTTTGTAGTGCATCTAAATTTTTCCTTCTCTGTTTGTTTTTGGTGATAAGATCCCATCTTTCAGAAATCCACCAAGGTTTCTTTGGGCTGTCAAGTATATTTCTTAGTAGTGTTTTTGTACTGATGTCTGTTTTAGTTACTAAATTTAATTTTTTATTTTGTAAAGGGGATAAAAGTACCTAACCTTTTATCATTGTCTTTTCTAGTATTCATTAAGCTTTGATATTTGCATAGAGGCATTCTATCTTTGGATGTCTGTGCTTCACAACAAATGGCTAGTGTTCCATCCGAGAGACATATAACAAGATACTCTCTTAGTTGTTATGAATGTGATCTTTTTCTTGTTAATATGCACCTTTTTATTTGAAATATGCACCTTCTTTTACCCTTCAGATGTTATGAAATCATGAGAGGGGTACTAATATTGTTTTGAAAGTTAGTTCCAGGTTTAATCACTTCCATTTTATTTTCTTCTATTACATTTGAGCAGGTGTTACAGACACTAACTGATGGGATAATTCCTTCACAAGATCTTATCTCTTCTGTCCGAAATTTATACAATTTGAAATTAAAGGTAGATCAACTCGGGTTTGCCTGAAGATTTAATAGTTTGAACAATTTCCCATCTTTTATCACCATGTTTATTGATTGCAGGATGTAGAGATCTTGATACCTGTATTGCCATTTCTATCAAAAGATGAGGTACATCTGTCCTTGTCTCTTTTATATTGTTACTTGCGCGATTACTGTCATGGAAGTGCCTATGTTACTTCTCTAAAACCATATGAGGTCTTAGGCTTGCTTTATTCCATTTATGTCTTTTGAATTTATTGACTGATATGACAAGGCTTATTTCTTCTGTCTTGTCTTTCACCATGCAATTTTTTGAGGGAGTTCTGTTTGCATGTCCTTGTGCATGCAATTGTGACATACTGCAAACCTATAAATTATGTTTTTACTTTGGTTTACACAGACCCTTGTTCAATCTGGTTTTGGTGATTTATGATGGCTCAATCTTTGTGCCATGGATGATGATAAATCATTTTCTAATTCTATTTCAGTGACTTCCTTTTTTAGATACTTCCAGTTTTCCCTAAGCTTGTTGGTCTTCCCTCTGAAAAATTTCAAGTTGCTCTCTCTCGTGTACTGCAGGTACTTTTGCTTTTTATTTAAGTTTTTTATTTCATATCTAAATTGTATTGGGCATTCATGCATTAATTCTTTTCCTGATGTGCTCTAGTGCTAGTGTTTCTTGTTGTGTAATGGATAGCTTCCAGTTCACTTCATGCTAGTAGATTTCATCAGATTTGCTATTGTCATTAGACTCATTACATAATGTCAAATGTTGTTGCAAGTCCTCTATTGCTCTGTTCATTTTGATATGTGTTTGTTATCACAAGAATTTAGAGTTAAATTTACTAGATAAGTAGGCATCCCAATTGATTCCGTTAGTGAAAGCTTGTACTAAGTAATACAAGGTAGTGCAAACAAGTATAACAAACAGAAATCACAAGTTCTGTCTTTTGTCCCTATTCATCCACAATGGTTTTGCATTATAAATTGACAGTTCATATTGATGTATTATTGAGACCAAATATAAGGCTGCTTTAAAAGAAAACTTTTTTTCTTATCAATTATGTCATTGTGTGTCCGCCTAAGTAACACAATTAGAAAACTTGTGTAGTCTCCAGACAATTTGGATGATGTGTAAGTGTTATTTTCACTGTTTGGTTTTATAGGTATCAAATGTTTGTGTCTTTTATTTTCTTTTCTGTTAATCACCATCTGTTTCTAGGGATCTACACAAGCTGGCCCTTCCCTTGCCCCAGCTGAAGTGTTGATTGCCATTCATGGGATCGATCCTGATAAAGATGGGATACCTCTCAAAAAGGCATCTAAATCAGCATCTTCTGCTACAATTTTCTATTCTTGATATGACAATCAGCTAAAATTTGTATTCTTCAGATTATGGATGCCTGCTCTGCTTGCTTTGAACAGAAGGTGTTCACTCAACAAGTATTGGCAAAAGTCTTGAATCAATTGGTTTGTGCCTTTGGAACTTATATCACTATCCTTCCCTCCTTCCCTCCCTCTTAAGAAGCATATTTTCTTCGCAGGTTGAACAGATACCACTTCCTATGTTATTTATGCGAACTGTTATACAAGCAATAGGTGTATTCCCTGCATTGGTGAGTGATGTATCATTCTTTGTGCCTTGTTCTTACTGACTGTTGCTTTATCCTAATGTATCTGTAGTAATTGTACTCTCATATTGATGTTTGAGTGTTAAGAAATTGATTGCCTGCTACACAGCATATAATAGTTTTTATCCAATTGCATGTGCTTATGAACTTATAAATAATAGTAATTTTCCACATAGCTGGCATTTGCCAAATATTGAAATGTTTATCCAGAACTCAAGATACCCCATTTAAACTATATGCTTGTTTATCCAAGTCAAATAACTTTTCAAATTGATATCAGGTATGAACAAGCAGTTGCATTTTTTGGTGAAATTTTGAAATTAACCTTCTTGGTTAGGAATGCAATCAGCGATAAAGTATCACCGTGAAGTTTAAGGTTTCCATGGCATCTTTAACCATACTAGGATGTTGGATATATATGAATGTGATCTGCATGAAAGACTTGTCATCTTTCTCTTTTTGGTTTTCAGAATTCCCGATCTCACATACCCTTGCAATTTTTAGTTGCCTTGTGATGTTATGATCTGTAAGAGCCTATTCATAGGATGTATATAGCACTTTGCACCCTGGTCATGAATTAGTTTGTTCTCCATTTCTTTTGGTGCTTGTATTATTTATTGCTGCTGCTTTGTATAGGTGGGCTTTGTGATGGACATTCTATCGCGGCTCGTAAATAAGCAGGTACTTCGCCTGTGATAACTTTGGTAGTTTTCTTAATTTTTTCAGAATAAATATTGTTATTAGTTTTCTTGATTACATTCTTAAAAAAAGTTTGTTAAAAAACATAGGTTTAGAAAAAAGAGACCTTTTGGTTTTAGCAATGTCAATTTGCTGTTCCTTTTCTCAAGATATGTGTTTTTTTAATACAAATGCAGATATGGAAATACCCAAAGTTGTGGGTGGGATTCTTGAAGTGTGCTATCCAGACAATGCCTCAGTCCTTCACTGTTTTGCTACAGGTTTCTCTGTTCTTTTTGCTTACCTTTCTGAATTTCCATTTTGTTTTTCATTTCTTGTATTATCCTAGCTTAATCTCGTCGATGCAAATGTATTAACTGATTGTATGGGATACTGAGAAGGGCAAAGTTGATTTTAACTTAGAAGACAAGCCTTTCATTGTTTATATGCCATATCACCTTGAATTACTGTATGACCTCTCTATTTCAATGTCCAATTTGTGCGTTGATTTTTCTTCTTTCAACTAAATGTTATCGAAATTTCAAACTTTTAAGTTGCTTGCACCATTTCTTACCTTGAAACTTGCTTGTCAGTTGCCAGCTGCACAACTTGAAACTGCATTAACCAAGAATCCTATTTTGAAAGCCCCTTTGGTTGAGCATGCTAGCCAGTCAAACATACGATCAACATTGCCCAGGTATGCACATTTTTTCCCTTTTTCTTTTCTTGTATCAAATGGTGAAACACTGTTTGATAACCAAATATTTATGCTTGCTTTAGGTCTACACTGGTTGTTTTGGGCCTTGTACAAGATTCACAACCTTCTGTCCAGGTGCAGGCAAGTAGCCATAGTCAGGCTGCTGACACAAGCAGCTCTGCTGCAGATGTAACTGATGTAACTCAAGAGTCTGCTCCTGTCAGCTGACACAGGGTAAGGTCATATGTTACAACCTGGAACTCAAGATCTTGTCACTGAACGCGATAACTAGATGCCGTCCAAGAATCTGGAGAACAAGTGACATGCTTGTTCGGTGTAACATATCACCTGCCTAAAGTTTTAGATAGCCCTGTATATTCAAAATGCGACGAACTCCAGTCTTACATAGAGATGAAGATCAATTCTAGATGTAATATATTTCATTTGTATCAAAGAGTTGACCAAACGGGCATTTCTGACATAGCCAGGTCGTAGTCCCCAGAATTGTGCTGCAAGCAGCTCAACGGATTGCTTGATCATTTTTTAATACCCAGCAGTGAGGAAAAAATGTGGAGGACACTTCGTGTTGCAGTTTTCCAGAGATACACTGGGGAAGGATTTATCTTTTGAACACGAACACAGACGAGCAAACTTATTCCCCCTTCAAAATGGTGAACAGACGTTGATTTTGTGGTTTTGACCAATACAATAGAGAACTAAATTGATAGTTTCTCTTACTCTTATTTGTATTCATTATCTTTAATGTTCTTGGGCTTCTATTTGCAAGGTTATTAATCTAAAATTTTGCCTTATGAAGCAAAACAACCATTTTAAAGCTGCTTGGAGTACTCGGAAGCCAGGTAAAGAATTATACTCTATATATATTATGCTTTCATATATTTAATTTCATTTGGACCAAAGACGTGTTCCTCCCCACCCCACCTTCAAACGGTAAAGATAGAAGTTATGAGTAATTTTTTCAAGTGGCCTTTAAACTTTGGGCTTGCCTCAATAGAGCGTTTTTTGGAGGCACTATTGATCATGCATAAGACCATTTGAAAAGATGTACTTTAATATAAAAAGTCTTATTTGACGTTTCGGGTGGTGGAGCAAGTGTTCATGACGATTGCATGTGGATTTTTAGACAGTTAAAAAGTGTCTTCTTAGGCTTTAATAACTATTTGAAGACAGTGAAAAAGTGTCTTCTTAGGCTTTAATGTTTCTAAAAAATCGCTTTAAATATTTATTGGGATGACTCTTGTAAACGTTAGTCAAACTTCATTTTCTTACTTTGATTTGACTTTTACTCTTTGGTTAACATTTTAGACATACATACGGAAAGTAAAACTAAATATAAAAACTTTCTTACGTGGAAATTTTAATTCGAAAAAAAGAACTAAACTCACATAATCAAATCCAAAGATCAATACTATTTGTTGAAACCTATCTACACTCAGACATCATAAACCTCCTCGTCGTCCATGCCAACCTAGATATAGGGTCTGTTTGGAGATATTCTAAATGTTGTTGGTTAGGGTTTGCTCTCTCATAGCAAACGTATGGAGGGAGACCTCTTGTGAGCTAATGCTCTTATGTAAGACTCAATAAAGTAAAATAAAATAAGTATGTTGGAAAAATATTTTTTACCATGCTCGTGATGTGTATATATATATATGAGAATAAACAATTATCATATGACACGAGTTATCACAATTTTTTTCTTTGCATCTAGTATCTTAATTTTTTTTACTTTGCATCATTCTTTTGTTAGAGCAATATTAGTTTTGTATGTTCTATTTCCTTTGCTTTCATCTTTCATTCATTTTTTCTTTCTTTCTTGCTTTCATCCATTCTTTCATTCTTATAAATTATTATTTAACTTCTTTCATCTTTTATTTTATATTTTGTGAAGAGCTCTTCATCTTTTCAAAAATATCATGACACTTTTATGTATCTTCGTTAGTGGTTTACATCACCACGACGATCCTATATGGTGGGTGGACGTTCCTATATGATGAAAGTCTCGAATTCGTTATACATGGTGAAGAGTCTTGTACTACAAGAACAATGTCTAAGTGTTTTGCCTTCACCATCGTGGGATTTCATTGTGTTGCCATTAGCTATACCCCTTGTCCATGTCTTTAACTTTCATTTTTAACTTTCATTCTTTGCTCTTTTTGACAATCAGTGCATATGAAGATCCACAACTTTCATTTTTATCTTGCTTCTTTTACTTTTCTATCTTTTCTAAAGACTATTAATCTTCCTTCAAGTATTTCTTTAATAAGCATCAAATACATCATAATACATAGAAAATCAATGAAACTCATATTCTAGAAAAATGGTCCACATTGAGAATTGACGCGATGTCAACCATCCGTTCTCGAGAAACAGTCTGTGTCAAGGTGTGGCACGGGCCGTTTCTGTGCTAATAGTTCATCAACTCCTTCCTTGATACATGGTCCATTTCAAGTTTTGACACGGTTCGTTTTGCTGGTGTGTATCCTTCCTCTTGTGATCGACGCGATCCAAATGCGACCTTGTTAAGTTATGACGCAGTTCGTGTCAGATTACATGATGGCCTATTTTGTTTATCATCCGATAATAATTTTTGAGTTTTCTACTCTCGAAACCGGTTCGACTCAAGTGATGGATCATCGTCAAAATTTCTTAGGTTTGACGCATCTCAGTTCGGTAGAATGCAATCCAAATTAGGGTTTCATATCCTCGCCGCATGAATACGGTCCGTGTCCAAAGGGAACATGACCAAAGTTGACACAATTTTTCTTCCGGTCATATCAACGAGGCCCTCATCTAAGTGATGTGGTTTGTGTCTGTATGTGTTTATTAAATGACCAAGCAAACGGTCCGTGTCCAAAGGGAACATGACCAAAGTTGACACAATTTATTAAATGACCATTTTGTCTTTCTGAATAAAGAAAATTAAATCATCTCCCCTACGATGGTTGCAGCTTCTTCCATTCTTCTCCGTCGCAGTCCACATACTCCATTGCGATAGCAGAAACATGGATGATGGTGGTCAACATGACACAAGCTCGCCATCCGGGCGAACTCTCTTCTATGCAAGCACGTCGGGCAACTATGTGCACGAGCTCCTAGAAGAGGGAGGAGGATGACTGACGTAATGTTGCTGCCGAAGGAAAGGGAGTTGCTGAAAATGGAGATGACGTAGGGTAGGTATGGTGCTCTCGTCGTCGTTGACTACGAGGGTCATCCCGGCACACCGCTGAACTATGCCGAAGCCAAAGACCGTCAGATGATGGGGATCAGGGAGTTCTCCATCCTGCAGCGTATGTCGGGTTGGTCCAAGGACCGTCACATGAAGTTGGAGGGGCGCAGGTAGAGGATTCGACGAAGAAACTATCTAGTGGCTCTTAGATTAGGCGGAGCCTGCCATCATTGTCGCCATCGGCAACGACATGATCCCCGCCATCGCTACCAATGTCAATGGCATGCTGAAGGTCCTAACACAATTGCCCTCCGCCACGGTTCCGATGACCTCCATGTCGACCACCATCTTCCCCATTTTCACTATCGAAATGGAGTCCATGAATGGCGACGAATGCTTGACAAAGAAGAGAAAGAAGCTACAAGCATCACAAACGAGAGGATTTAATTTTCTTTATTCAAAATTGTTATTTAATAAATAAAAAAAGGAAAAAATAGACAATTGAATGTAGAAAAAAAGAGATCGACCACCAGAAGAGTACCTTGAATAACATCCTTATTGTCATGTTTAGCATCACCTTGCATATTGTAGACTCTGCCAGATACTAATGTAGTAGGGCCTCCTCTACTACGATCTTGACCGCCTTTCTTCGGGTCGGGATAGTCCATGATGTAGTGTCCCAGCTTGCCGTAGTGGATGCATGTTCCTATCTTGCAATGACATTCTATAGGGTGAAACCTCTGACAGTATGGGCAAGGTTCCATGTTCTATCGTTGTTGCCGCAACATTGCATTCGTTGTTGTTATGGTGGTGGTGGTGGTGCTAGTGCATTATGAGATGCGTATGATCTCACATGATCGTCTCGGCGATTATCCCTCCTGCTACCAGCCCTTCCTTGCCTCTTATTGTCCCACCTGAGTTTGTCTCTGTTATCTCGTCGAGTTGGGGCCTTTCCTTTTTGATTTAGCAAGCAGTCCTTATATTCCTTCTCCAAATCAGAGGCCCCCATCTATATTCTTGCAGTTGCCACTATCACCTTGGTCCTCATTCTTGAACTCAGCCCATTGACAAATTGTTTAGACCTCCCTTTTTTTAGTCTGCCGCAAGGTGCAAATTTCTCCGGACGAATGAACTTGACTAAGTATTGTGACACAATCATCATTCCTTGTGTCAACTACAAATATTCCTCCTATTTTTGATCTTTCTTGTAAGATAGAAAATAGCAAGCTCCAAAAACTTTCTTGAAATTCTCTCAGGTGATCACTTCCCAACTAGAGAACTTTGTGATCTTTCATCAATCCTTGGCATCCTTGATCAATATGTTTGCAACATAGACGATCTTCATTCCTTCAGCACATTGCATCTCCTCAAATACCTCATCCATAGTTTTCACCTATCACTCATCCTGATCAAAATAATCTGAGTCGTCAACCTAAGGAGGATGCAACTTGAGGAATCTCTAAATGGTGTCTTTGGAAGAGTCCCTTCTTTGTTTAGTCAAAGGCTCAAGGGTTTAGGTGTTCAGATTTGGTCCCCTCATCGAGCTCTCTGTTATTGGTTCACTTAGGGCTTGCCTCAAGCCAAGACGTCAACAAAGAACGAGAATGTTTCTTGGAGGCATATACATTCATATTGACCATACATAATATCATTTGAAAAGAAACACTTTAATATAAAAAAAACCTTACTTGATATTTTTGACGATAGAGTGAGTGTTCATGACGATTGCATATGGATCTTTACATACTTTAGACAACAAAGAAGTGTCTCTCCTTAGGCTTTGATACCTAATTGTAACGCCCCTAAAAGATCGGTCCAAAGCTCTTAGAAATGTTACTCAGACTTAACTTTCTTACTTTGACATAACTTTTGACTATTTGGACAACATTCTAGACATATATGCGGAAATTAAAACCAAATATAAAAATTCTCTCTTTTGTGAAAGTTTTAATTTAAAATAAAGGACTAGTCACATATCCAAATAAACTAAAACTCAACATCATAAAATTGAACATTAACCATTAGATAATTATTATTTGTTGAAACCATTAGATAATCTATGCGATGTGCAATATGTATGTCGTCATGAACCTCATCGATGTTCATGCCACTAGGGTCATCATCTAAGCTTGATTACTTACAGGACCCAGATAGATGTAGGGAGGGAGACCGCTCGTGAGCTAATGCCCATATGCAAGACTCAATAAAAATAATTAAGTATATTGGGAAAATAACTCTTACCATGCTCGTGAGATACATATAAGGCACATAAAAGAATAAACAATTATCATATGACACAAGCAATCACAATTTTTGTCTTTGTATCTTGCATCTTATCTTTTTTACTTTCTATCTTTCTTTTCTTAGAAAAATATTTGTTTTGTATGATCTTTCCTTTGATTTCATTTTTCTTTCTTTCATTCATTAGATTTATTTCTTTTATTCTTAGGAGTTATCATTTAACTTCTTTCATCTTATATCTTAATAACTCTTCATATCATAAGAGAACATCATGTCACTTTCATGTATCTTCATTAATAATTGTATATCACCACCACGACAACCCTATATGGTGGTGGATGTTCCTATATAGTGGAAGTCCACAATTCGTTGCACAAGATGAAGAGTCTTATATAATAGGAACATTTGTTAAGTGTTTTGCCTTCACTGTCGTTGGGTTTCACCGTGTTACCTTTAGCTACACCCATTATCCCTACCTTTAATTTTCGTTCTTTGCTCTCTTTGACAATCAATGCACATGAAGCCCCACAACTTCCATCTTTTATCTTGCTTCTTTTACTTTTTTTTTATCTTTTCTTAACACTCTTAATCTTCCTTTAAGTCTTTTCTTTAATAAGCATCACATACATCATAATACATAGAAAACCAATTAAACTCATCTTTTGAAAAAAAGGTCTGCGTCGAGAATCGATGTTGTCCATTTACCATCAACCATCCATTCTCAAGAAACGGTTCGTGCCAAGGTGCCACACGAGCCATTTATGTTCTGAGTAGTTCATCAATTCCTTCCTTGTGTACGTAGTCCATTTTCAGTTTTGACACGATCTGTTTTGCTTGTTCTTTTCCTCTAGTGATCAACACAGTCCAAATGCAACGAAATGCTACCCTCATTTAGTCACAACGTGGTCCGTCTCAAATTCCTACACGACCTATTTTGTTTACATATGTAATTTTTAGGTTTTCTACTCTTGAATCTGGTTCGGTTTAGTTGATGCATCATCGTCAAAATTTTTTAGGTTTGATGCGCCCGGTTCGGTAGAACATTGTCCGAATTAGGGTTTCATATCCCCATCGCTGGAACATAGTCTGTGTCCAAGGGAAACTCGACACAAGTCGTCGCCGATTTCTCTACCATTCAAATCAACGCGGCCGCATCTAGGTGATGCGGTCCATGTCAGTATGTGTTTAGGGTTTTAAGCCGACCAACATGACTTACGTCTGGGTGACGCGGTCCGTGTGGCCGTCCCGATTTAGACGTTTTTCTTTCGCCTTGAATATTATGATATTGTTCGGGTTACAAAAAAATCATTAAAATTTGTACATAAGACATGAACTATCATGAGAATATCTCTACTCATAAAAATCTAGTTTTTTCTAACCTTTTATATTATAAAAATTTCATGTAAAATAGAGAGAAACACTATTATACTAATCTCTTGATTAAAAAATATTAAAAGTATGTAGAGAGATCATCAACATCCTTTACTAATCCTAACGGTCCCATTAGATACCTTTTTGACGTTCCTGAATCTTTCTCTCATTCTTCATTATGTTTTTTCATGTTTTTCCTCCTCGTTCTCCTTTGTAGCTTCTCCTTAGAGTCTTAAGAGAAGAAGAGAAGAGAAGAGAAGGGAGAAAGGGAGAGAGGAGAGGAAGATAGGCTCTCTCTCTCATGCATGAGGGAAAAAATGAGTTTTTGAGACTTATTTTCCCAAACTTAAGAGTATATATAGGGATAGTCAAGGATTACGATCGAGTTTGAAACAAATTAAAATTTTAAATTTTGAATTATATTTTGAATCGTAATTAACCTTGACCGTCCATAGGTGAAATGAAAATAGACCATGTTAGAATAGGACGGGATCAATTTCATCTTCTTTTTTTTATAAAGCAGGATGTTATACTGAAAATCCCTTATAATCGATCTTAATATTACGACAACTTTGCACCAACCCTCCTCCCCATCTTGGAATATTCCTCTAGCTTCCAACTCTCTATGTCCATCACATAAGCCTCGAATGTCCATTCTGGTGGTGGCATGCATCATCACATGTCACTAGAGGTCCTCTTTTACGAATCTTCATCGCGCCTATGCAAACATGAATTGCATTGCTGACCTTTCTAATAAGAGCTTTGCTATATCCTCCTAAACTTTAGCCTAATCATCCTCCTAACATTTTACAATGACATTCATTGTAAATAAATTAACTTTATGGGGGCATTTTTATCATGTGAGTATTAGGAGGATTATTAGGAGGATGAAGTAGGAGGATATAAAATTTTTCTTCTGATAATTGCCATTCAGGTATTTGTGCACGATGACACTTCTCCATAGGCTTCCCAGACTCGTTTGGAGGCCCCATCCCAACTTTGTAATTAAGGCCGAGTTGAAGTGCTAGACATTGTGCAGTCTTAAGCCCGATCCCTTGGCAACAAAATGAATTGCAAGTTGAGTAGGTGGATTTTTCTTTGGTCATTGTCGTTGCCGCCAAACGAAGTCCTTGTAGAGGCAGCTTCATGATGTGTGCATAATGTAGGTTGGAAACACTTGTATCACTGATTTTGCCAAGGTCATTTAGTCTGGCCATGGCCAGCATACTTGCCCCATCTACTGATTCGTGCTTGCACTCATCAACCAATTGCTTGAAATAGCCCCTCGCGACCCTTCCATGCACGATTGGTACATTGGGGTACCTAGCCACAGTAGAGGCGCCTCAAGGAGCTCCTGGTTAGGATTCCTTTTCTTGTGGCTCGGGGACCAATTTTGAGAAGAAATTAGAGGACTTCCTGGTGCTCATTGTCAAGCTGCCTCACACAAATTGCTTAGCGTAAGCTTATGCCAAAAATGAGTATGTCATGGAACGAGTCCCTCTTCCCCCATTTTTAATCAAGTTTAGTTGACAAACTTGATTAGCAGGAGTGCTCTAAAATGAGGACCAGGACTTAATAGCCTCGAGTTCGAGCATCGGAGTTGTCAATTTGATCAGAGAAATATCGTTCTGCTCTTGTACTCGACTTCGGATTAGTCTGGTGCTAATAGTCCTGAAGATCGGGTGCCCCGTGTGGGTAATCCAAAAAAAAATGAGTGGGTCACGGACGTCATGTGGCGATCAATGGACCTCTTCAATCGGTTCTCACGGGCATTTTGAGAAATCATCGGACCCTTATGTCAGCACAATATGGACTTGGAGGCGGTCACAACCCCTCGTTGCCTTATATTGAGCAGATCTTTCGATCTATATTAAGATAATTCTTGTCCTACCGGGCACACATTAAGCTACAAAGATCATGAACATGCACCCAGAACCGATTTTTTCCAGCAGTTAACAACATATTCATATCATGCAAACCAATTTCAACGCTCACTAGATTAGAACTGAATCACGTATGCACGAAGCAAAATTTTAGTATTAAACGTCCCATGAAACCAACAGGTTCTTACACTTGCCACTATTTTTGACAAGGTGAGTGGATATACCGCCACTAGTTTTCTTGCTTGGTTATGCTCCATATCCTTCTGCAAAACAGTCTCAAACGTTTCACAAGCTGCACAAGAGGCTAATTTTTACGTTTTTAGCAATTCTTCCAACCATGTCCCGAAAAGAACTCAGCCCACCCATAACTCATTAGCTAAACTATGCATGCACCAACAGTTTAATGTTCTAAGCTCTGCTTAGTAAACAGTATGGATCCACAACAATTTATATGGCAACGAAAAAAAACGTTGAAATATAATTCCAGGTTAGACAGATAATAAGAAAAATGAATCTAAGATGAAACTGATCTCAATACTTCAAAGGCCCAAGGATTTCGAGTTGAGAACCAAGCTTCTCTTCAGCAGTCTTTTTGGCTTTCGACCTCAACTTTGTCAGCTCCTTCTTCCTCTGGTATGAATCTAAGATAAAAAATGAATCTAAGATGAAACTGATCTCAATACTTCAAAGGCCCAAGGATTTCGAGTTGAGAACCAAGCTTCTCTTCAGCAGTCTTTTCGGCTTTCGACCTCAGCTTTGTCAGCTCCTTCTTCCTCTGGTATGCCACCTTGGCCCTCTCCTTCCTCTTTGCCTCCAGCTCCTGTACAATCAACATTTGCATCTTTGGTCATTAGAGAACAACAAACCCTACAACTCTTGAACTATTTTAATCAGACCAACAAAGAAACGCATAATCTGCTCCAACCACCAACTAAAAATGTTATTCCTCATATAGATAAAAGATCAAGCATACATAACACGACCAATAATTCATCAACATCTTTTTGCTTGAGGGAAGTGTCATTAAAGACAAAATTAACGTTAATTGATAACATATTATCTATCTCGAAGCAACCATAAAACATGATAGGAAAAAGAGTAAACAATTTGTTCCAAACAGGCTTGTATATACACTACTCGAGCTAGTCGAATAATGGTAAGAGATGATTGGAAAAACAGTAACAATTTGTTCCAAACAGGCTTGTACATAAAGTAATTTAGCAATTCATTCGACACGAAAACAACTTCCGACTTCTGGCAAGAACCATGAAAGCTCATTGCATCTCAGGAAAGTTGACTTCTCTTGTTAGTCATGATGGAATATGACATCAATATGCAAACATTGAGATAAATGGAAGGGGCGTGTGGGCATATATGCTTCAGAAAAAAATTCCGAGTTTCTAATGGCAATCAGGAGACAAAATGAAAGATGTCTGACTCATAATTTATCAGATATTGATGCTAAATTATGCTAAGAATGAACATAAACGTCGACATGAATGTCACAAAATTGACAAAAGGAGGAATGTTTAATCTTAATTAGGTCATCAGTAACAAAATGGTTGCTCGAATTCAACAAAATATTTTGTATCAGTATGAATCCAATCTGCCAATCGCACCTTAATGGTCTCGTAATGGTTCCATCCAACCTCTGACGACAGGCGACCCAGCAAGCAATACTTGTGCCCTGGCTGCAACCTCAGAACCCTACATACGAAAAGATCGCATCCCATAAGTTAGACAACCATTTGATGCCCGAATAAAATGGAGATGCATACAAAACCCGTCGAACAATTGACAACTACAGCTACGTCAAAATGCATACTCGAGAGCGTCCGGGATGACCATGCGCTTCATCTTATCATAAGGCGGCGGCACGCCCTCGTACGCCTTGAGCCTCGCCAGCGCCGCCGCGCCCCGCTTCGTCTTGTGCGGAATCATGCTGATGACACGAAAGAAAACAGAGCATCCGTCAATCGACACCGAGAGGATTGCATCAAAGTTTCCATCTTTGCGACAGGAATTACCCGCGGATGGTACGCCAGAGGATCTTGGCGGGGGCACGGAAGTGGATGGGGCCGTGGGAAGGCTTAGTGTTCATGCGCTTCCGGAGGAAACGAAGGTACTTCATCTTCTGGCGGACGAGGCCACCGGAGAGGCAGATCTCCTCGCAGCGAACTACCACCACGCGCTGCCCATTGAGGAGCTCCTTCGCCAGGATCGACGCCAGCCGGCCGAGCATATGGTGGCGCGCGTCCACCACCACGCGCTTCGCGCAGATCCCCGACCCCGAAACCATCGGGAACTCTTTGCCTGCCTCGTCGAACTCGCGAGCTCTTCCAGTGGCCGACGTCGCGCCTCGCAGTGTGCGAAAGCTCCAAGCGCCTCGCAGTGTGCGAAAGCTCCAAGCGCCTCGTTTAGGGTTTTGTTGTGAAGGAGCTCAGTATGTGCTTGCGTTGGCCCATCTCCATAAATGGCGGGCTTCTGGGCTTGTCTTGGCCCAATATGGAGTTAGCTTAATTGAGCTTAAGGACACAAGTCGGGTTGGACCCGACCCAAATTCAAACACCGAATCAATTCGACTAACTTTGGTCATATCGATTTGAATCGAATCATATGTCCTTTTTGATATCTCGATCCGATTCAATCTGACCCATCCAAAATTCGGATTGGATCAGATTGGATCATTGGATCACCCCACCAATCTTTTTTTCATTTTCTTTTTCATATTTTTATTCATTTTTATTTTATTTTTTAGTATTTAATATGAATTGTTATATTTAGTATTCATTTTAAAATATAAAATATATCTACTTAATGTTTTATTATGATATATTTTAAATTAAATTAAAACTAGTTTAATTTAAAAAAAATATAAAAATTGGGTCATCAGGTCGGGTCGAATTAAATTGAGTTAAAATTTTTCAATCCGTACCCGACCCGACCTTGGTCGGGTCGGGTCCGATCCAATTCGATAAAAAAAATTAATCCGATCCAATCAAAAAAATTAAACCGACCCAAATTGATTGGGTCGATTCGGATGATTGAAAACACCCCTACTAAGGAGGACTCCTGTTTACTCCAGCCTTACAATAATTTATTAACGTTTTTAACTTATCAGAATAACACAAAATTAAACCTTGTCATCCTCACACAGACACACCCATATGCCGATTTTTTCCTTAACATTTTGTGATTTGATAACTATGTTGTTTTGCTATTTTAATTATTATGTTATAACTAGTTATATTCTTAACTGATGATATTATAGTTATTATTATAAATCTTTATTTTAATAATATTATTAACATAGTAGATAATGGTGCTATAAAGAGAATAACATTTATATTCTTGAATATATATTCTTTGACTATAAAAAGGCAATTGAATATAAATAATTCTTGTTTTTTATTTATAACATATAATTTTGCCCCTTAGGTAGCTTTTTTCTCCTTAAAAAATTGTGGTTTTCTTTTTCCACCCAAAAATAGTTTTTCATGATATAATCTTCCTAATGGTCAACTGTAATTTTTTAAACAAAACAATTATATTGTCCTCAAGACAAGATCGTATATTAAAAAGTAAAATGTCCCAATATGTTTTTTCGTTAAATTAAACTTTATTAATATAAACATATTATTATTAATTTCTAAATTAAACGCTCTTATAAATAAATTATAATAATGGCGAAGCCTTGGATCGTGCTCTCGTTTCTTTCTCTTGTCCGCCTGTGCTCTTCCGCTCGCAGCAGGTTTCTCTCTGCATGCGTTGTTCTGACCGCGCCGCGCTTCTTCCTCCTACTCACAGTTCCTCTTCTCCTTCTCCGCGTCAACCTTGGAACCTCTGAAAGCGGTCTTTGACGACATCAGGGGAACCGAAGGGGAAGCATCTGCATCCGATCTATCTCCGCCTACATGGAAATCGGCTCCATGTCGTCCTCCCCGCGCACCGTCGAGGAAATCTTCAAGGACTACAGCGCCCGCCGCGGCGCCATCGTGCGCGCCCTCACCCGCGGTCCATAAGCTTTCCCCTTTCTTCTAATCTTCTTTTCTTCAGTTCGCCACTGATTTCTTCTGTTGCTCCTCGCAGATGTCGACGAGTTCTACGCCCAGTGCGACCCGGGTGAGTGTAACGTATCATTTTGTTGCAGATCCGACCTCTTGTTAGCAAAAAGATCGCATCTTGGTTGTTAATTTTGCTGTGTTTCCCGTGTTTCATTTGATTTTGGTGTCTTAGAGAAGGAAAACTTATGCCTTTACGGGCACCCGAACGAGACATGGGAGGTGAATCTGCCAGCCGAGGAGGTGCCCCCTGAGCTCCCAGAGCCGGCGCTTGGGATCAATTTCGCCAGGGACGGGATGAACCGCAAGGACTGGCTCTCCCTCGTTGCCGTGCACAGCGACTCCTGGCTGCTATCTGTCGCTTTTTACCTCGGAGCGCGTCTTAATCGGAATGAGAGGTACAGTAGTTAAAGATGCAATTTTTTTCTAGGAGTTTGAGTAGGATTTGCATTGGTTATTACTTCGTTAATGCATGCTATGAGTACTCTATTTCTCATATGGTTTCTAAATTGAGGTACTCAAGTTGGTTTCACAAGGTAACCTAAGAAAACACTGTGCGAGCTACTATTGAGCACGATATGGATGCAATTACCAAATTTCACTAGATATGATGGTGTTTCTCTTGTTGCATAAAAGGTATTCTGTCCTTTTTCTCCATGCAATCTAGGTTGAGCTGGCAAGCTGCATTTGGAAATTGAAAAAAGTATTACTTATTTTTGGCTGATAAAAGATAATTTTTCTTGCACCTTTCTGGATGCAAATTATATTTTTTACCTCTTACCACATTGTGGGCCAGCAATACAAGTCCTCTGGAGAGTGATATTTGTTTATGAAGATCGTTTGGTATAGCCTCCGAAGCTAGCTCGAGTTTGAATCTAGGACATATTAGTATCAAACACCTGCACATGAGTTTGGTTATAACTTTGTTCTTGTGTTCAAATTGCATACTAAGTTTTCAAGTATGTCTTTTACTGGTATCCGTTTCCAGGTGTTGGAATGTTGGCATCCAAAAAGATGGTTTCTTTTGAGGTTGGGGGAGCTTACTTAGTAGTTTTATTAGGTAGACTCCGTAGCGATAATCCAGACCGTCAGATTTGATTCTGACGGTCTGAGATCAAACTTTTAAAAGATATTTTGAATTTTTAAATTTGATCGTAGACCGTCAAAGTTGAATTTGACGGCCTGAATCATCACTAAGGAGCCTACTTAGCGAAACTGCTAAGTAAACTCCCTTTTCTCGTTCTTTTTTAAACATATTTTTGCCTCTGACCTATGTCTATTTATAAATGAAGTCTGAGGATATTCCCACATCAGTTGATGTCCTCTTATAGTTATTTGAAGTTGTCCTCATCAGCTATTACATATATAAGACAATAACTGCCCATTGATTTTCACTGTATTGACGCAGATCTCATGTTAGGCCACTGTTTCTACCTTGGATAGTTCGAAGGTTGTAGAGATATGAGTCACATTGCTTACAACTAGCGACCAGTAAACTTTTTTGTATCCTGCTGTGTGTAATGTGTATACTATGCCTTCCTTCGACATCCTTGATATTCTTTTTTTGAGGGAGACATCCTTGATATTTTGACATTTATGCTTTCTGAAATGTTTCATATAATCTATATTTTCCTTTGTTTTCATCATCTAAAATCAGTCCAGTTCAGCATAAAAATGTTGTGATTAGATTCAACTAGAAACAACATTTCCATTATCTTCTGAGCAAGTTTCGTACTTCATGTTTTGAGAAAATAGCACATGTACTGTGAAGAGAAAATATCAAAAGAGCACAATACACCCTTACTTTAAGGAAGCACATGCTTATATCTACTAATTGAAGTTGATATATGAACATAACTAGGCCCTTAAAGAGATCTATTGTAATGTTCCCAGAAGCCCACTCCTCACGTGGTAGAATGCCCTCCTGGAGATGCCAACACATCTATGCTATACTTTTGACTTTATGGTTGACTATTTAACCAATCAACAAAATGCAGAATAAATAAAACTAAAAACTCTTTGTTATATGCAGAAGTCTTAATTCAATAGTAAATGTAAAATGCCTCCAAAACTAAAACATCATCCATATGTGATTACAACTCAATAAAAGACTAAACTAGGAGACATACCATCATCCATGTGCAAGTAGTAGCCATCACAACCACCAATTGTTGCATACGCCGTGCAAGTAGTAGCCATCACGGCCAACATATCTTTGCAGATTATTCATCTGCAGGATCCAATACAGGGTGGCAATTCTCTCGTGAGTTATAACACCTAGTATGTAAGGCATAATATTTATAACTTTTCATAATAAAATAAAACATAAGAAATAATCTATGACAATATCATAAGACATAGTCAAACATCATAAATCCTCAATAAACAATGCAATGCAATATATCATCTTTGTTTCCTTTTCATATAATGCTATGCAATAGTTTGATTCCTTTCTTTGCAATGTTTTGAATCAATTCTTTGTTTCTTTTCTATGCAATGCTCTAGATCAATGCTTCCGTTCTTTTCTATGCAATGTTCTGGATCAATGCTATGTTTAATGCAATACTTCAGTCTATGTGAATTATCTTGTTATCTTTGTCTTATCCCATTAGTGACTTTGAGGTGACTTTGAAAGGGGCTCATGAGCTCTTTGGTGGTTCGCCAATAAGAGCTCAGTGGTGGTGCACAAACCACGACATGACCCACAAGGGAAGGATGCTCGAGAATCCTTTCATTGCAAGACGGGGAGAATACTAGGCAGCATGAACTAAGTAGCAATTGTTCTACTAGTCCCCAACAATGCGACGATATAACTTTTGTTCCCAACTATGCAAAGCATTACGACCTCATCATTTATTAAGTGAATATGGTTGACCCTTATCTTTTCCACATATTAATCCTTAACATCTAAGGAAATTAATCATCATCAAGGGTTTAAAATAAAATAGAGTAAACATATCCTATCATCAAGCTGACAACGACCATGTCGGGTATGAACATGGACCGTGTTTGTCACTATTCGGTTTCTCGACAATTGTGGCGAGTCGAGTTATCAATGCGGACCGTGTTAGGGTGCAACACGGGCTGTGTTCCATCAGTGCTTAATACTAAAAACTTTATTTGATGCAGAACGCGTTTGAGGGTCGCGTCCGGTCTCCGACACGGGTCGTGTCATAACCAGCCTTCCGTGCGTTAGGGTAACACGTATTGGCTTAACTTGGGCCATGTTCCACGACTGATGCATCATTAGGGTTTTCCTTCTTCTGCGGACGCGGTCCATGTTCGAGAAGGACACAAACCGTGTCTTATCAAATCCCTCAATTATTTTATTCATTAAATCCGAGGCATGTGTTCCGCGTCAAGGTGATGCGGGCTGTGTCTGGTGTCTTAGGGTTTCATTCTGCGAATGACATGGCGCTAGGGTTTCGTCCCTGTGGACTCAAGCCATGTCCGAGGAGGACGTGATCTGTGTCCGACCATCCAAAATTGTAATTTCATTGTTTTCGGTGAATATAAATTTGATTTTCAATACAAAAACATCCTTTAATTATGTCCGAATATTATATTCATCTAGGAGACTAAGTATGGATCAAAACACCATAATTGTAACAATAAACAATTTAAACCTAGGGCAAAAGCCTAGCATGCAATTGTCTATTATGAGAGGCATATCTAAAGGGATCTGCCTATATACATACTTGTTTTCGTTGGGTGTTCGTTCTTCGCGCTCCAATGGTTCCTCGCTTTCTTCCTTTCGAACTCTGCGCCGTCGTCGGTCTCCTTCACTTCCTCCTGACGGGGTTTTGGTATAAGTTTAGAAGAGAGAAAGAGAGAAAGAAGAAACCATGTGGAAGATGGCCAAGTTCTTACCTCTGCACCTGGGGAGAGAAGGAGAGAGAAGAGGGAGGGAATTCTGTGACAACTGGGGACTCGAGGGAAGAATATGAATTATGAGGGTTTCTCTACCTTAAGGGTCTATTTATAGGGGTTTTCTAGGGTTTCATCCAAGTTCAAACAGATTTAAACTCTATTATTTGAATTCAACTCGGAATCCAAATAAATAAAATATTATTTTTTTATTAAATTTGGATTTTAAAATCACTGAGCACAACATGGCTTGTGTTCGACCTGAACACTACCCGTGTTGGGATTGGCACGCGGATCGGGTGTTACATCTATATTCGTTCTTTGGTGTGGATAGCTCAACTTTCAACATTTTATCTTGCGACTATTTTGAAAATACTAGAAATCTAATCTCCATACTATGTGCTAAACTCTAGGTGGTGGATTCTTTTTTTACAAATTTTGTGTGTTGTATGCATGTGCTTAGTCATTATTCATATATATATATATATATACATATATATATATTTATATATATGTATGTTGATGCTCTTCAAGATTGAGCAATCTGATCCCTTTTTTCTTTCCTCATCGTCCATCTGGTTATATTATAACCAGAAGTTACTTTCTATATTTTGCTGAAAAGTTTCTATAGGACTGTGGCAAACTTGCAAGAAATTATATGCATGCACAAATTCTGTCTATATCCTTTTGAAATTTATCAGCTTGTTACGTGATGTTGGCTGTGAGCTGTTCTAGTCCCTTCAAGTAAAAATGGTATAGTAAGAGCTTACTTATTAATCTAAACCTCTTTGGTCAATGCCCTTGCAAGCTTATCCAATGTTGATTCAAGAATAGGGATAAGAATACCTTGGTCCTGGGATTTGGAGAACCCGAATAAGATGCCCAATTGACAAGCAGAGAAAGTACTTCTAACCAAAGCATCTACAATCAACACAAACAACATGGGGGCTAACCTGGGGGTTGAACCCATCGACCCGTGGGGCTGCCATTGCTAGGGACGGAAAATGATACAATGCGAATGTATCTTCTCATCCATGCAATCCATGTCTCAGGGAAACCATGCCTTCTCGATGAGCACCACAAGAACCACCAATCCACTAAATCATAAGCCTTCGAGAAATCCACCTTCCACAAGTGACAGTTCTTGTTTTTTTCATTGTAAATATGAAGCAATCTCAGAGGCCGTTACAAAACTATCCATAATGAATTAAACATTAATAAATGCTGATTGCACTGGATGCACCAAAGTTTCCAAGATCAAGCAAAGTATGTTTGACAAGACACGAGCCTTGAAAAGTTGCACTACATTTTGATAGAGAACTAGGCCCCTTAATGCATTTAGCCGATGAACACTTGGGGATCTCGAATAAGAACCTGTTCAACCTTTCAAAACCAAAATTGACACGAACTCCTTCACGATAAAAGCGAACTGAGAACTCATCCAGGCCTGAGATGCCTCTGCCTTCAATCCCTTTATAGCACACAAGACTTCATCATCGGAGAAATCCTTGATCATACTGTTCAACTTGCTCTTCCACCCATTGACGCTCCTAGTGAATTCTTTAAAATTACATCCACAACATCATTCTCATTTTCAGGCCGCCAATGTGATTTACACTGCTTCTGCAATTGGCATACATGTGAAAAAGAAACCTAGGTTGGAATGTTGTCACCAAGGAACTAATTATATTTTGTCCTTTGCCCTAACCAATTTTGCCAACTTTGTCTCTTCACTTTTTTTCAGGACACAATGCTCGTGAGTCCTCCAAATGGTCTAAAACACTAATCAACAATAACGTCTCCCTCGCTTCTCTAGCTACCTAGGTCTATCTTTTATACTCCAAGAGGAATTTTCTCGAGTGTGCTAGTTTCCCAAATGGTGTTCGGGTTGCCGAACTCCCATCTTGGCATGTCTCACCACTATTCTGCACAAAGTTCACGAAGATCTGGCTCCAACAACCCATTCCTTCTCAAACTTCAAAGAGGATATACTCGAGTTGTCATCATTTGTTGGCCATAATATTGGTGGCTGATCGGAGGATGGGTGCTTCATAGCTGTGGCACCAGCCAATTGGTAAGACTCCGCTAATTCAATAGAACCCAAGAATCTGTCCTATCTTGATTTGGTTGTTAGAGCTTTGCCAAGTGAACCTACAATTAGAGATTGGAAAATTGATTAAAACTTGTTCACTAATACAGTCTTTGAAGTTCTCAACTCTAGCGACTCTGCCTCTTCGCATGATAGTTCCATCATCCATTTCTAAGGTAATGTTAAAATCCCCACTCACCAGCCATGGAATTGACAAATAACTCTGCTTTAGTTGTCTTAGTTCTTCCCATGAATCCAGGTGGTTGACATTCGATGTAGGGCTATAAATGCATGAAAGAAGTATTTGCTTGTTGTCTAATCTCTTTGAGGAAAGCACACTAATGGAGTTGTTCCCTGTGTTCGAGGCTATCAATTTGAAATCGTCTTCTCTCCACCTTATGAAACATGAAACACCAATTTGTCTCCATGTTCATTCATAATAGGATTGAAATTTAGTTTCTTGCAACAAAACCACATTGACCTTATAGTATTCCTCTTCGAAATGGGTGCCCCTTGCGTTCCACAATAGGATCATGATCTTGCCAACAAATGAGATCCCACGCTCATGGACCTAGTGCGAATACTCATCTCTATCAACTTCATCTTTGTCCTTGATACGTTTCTTCGTTTTCCAAGCATGGTTTCCACCACCAGCTCAACATCTAGATTATTAGGTCCCGTGCTAGGTTTATGTCCACCCTATCTTGATTAGGTCAACATTGTGTTGCATTTTAGGCGATTGTAAGGGCTACTATGGTTCATGTTCACATCAGGTTGTCAAATATTCTTTTTCCACTCATTCTCCATGTGAAACAAAGGAAGGGGGACTTGGCATTATTTGATAGAATTACTCCACTTGGTGCCCCTCCTGCATTATTTATTCTTTGGTCTTAATAATGGGCTCCATAACACTACGTGTTGGTGTGGCCAAATTGGACGCGCTCACCTTTGCTTTGTCCACACCTGAACATCATCCACAAACATTGCATGATTTGAATCTCTTCACAGATCAACCACCTCATCCCTTGAATATGTTGTGATTTGTGGCACTGAATTGATTCATCTGGAGATCTTCGACTGCCAAATTGTCTTTCTTCTTTGATGTTGGTATTGCCGACAACCGGCCGACCACGATGGATAGTACACCCGACTACTTTTTGTGATGATTTTAACTTTGTGTTCATATACTTCCGATCTAAGGATAACCATTTTGTTCGCTTTTGGTTCAACCACCACTATCTTTGAGACTGTTCGAATCCAAAGAGGAAAACCCAAGATCAACCATCTTCGCAAATACATTAATCAGTGATGCCTCGACTTCTGGGTACTAGAGTTGCAAAGGGACCACCTTTAGTTTGATTACCTCAGTCCTTGTTTGATTTCTCTTCTTTTCTCCTATGGCCGATGACCATGGGCTTCATAGGACTAGGTCATCTCCAGTTGTATAAAGATCATATCACATATGCATCTTTTATTGGTCTAAAGGAGCACAACATATTTTCTTTCGCTATGTGGAAATCTATTCCAACAACATATATTCTCTTTCAATGTCACCAACTAACATCATCCTAACACCTCCATGATTGATTCAATATCAATTCCCATGGAGCATCTACCTCCTTCCACCTACTCTCTTAGCTTATCGGCGGTGGAACAAGTTTGTCCACATTTAGGCGACAATTGGGAAGAGCATCCCCTTTTTTTTTGTCTCAAACCTCTAGATTGAAGAATCTAATTGGTTCTTTACACATCTTTTGGATGTGACCCCAATCGTGACATTTATAGTAGTGAGTCGACAGTGTTGTTCTTCTGATGTTCGCATTCCTCCTCGAGTTTGGTGTTGACCTTTCGGATCCATCCCCCTTCATCAATCGTCCATCTTTAAGGCATGAATCCCAATCATTTGAGACACGATCAAGCCAAACCAATCATCGAGAGGCATGGGAGAGGTAGCAAAAATATGATGTCATCTCCACGACAAATCTCCATTGTCTGGTGAATGACTGGCAAGGAAGGTTCTCATGTAGGGGAGCCATACTAGTCGAGATGTTAATCTAACATTTCACCCTATTTTATTTTTTTAAGAAAGGGAAAGGGAACCTGATTCCCGCTGGGCAGTTTTGCATTCACTATAGCAATCATTTAAGGTTATTTTTTGGATTAATTCCTCTTATCGTATCTAATTTTGTATTAAAAAAAGTGTCAATCACCTCCCTAAACTTTTGTTTCTTTGGCACAACTATTTTTGTATATTGTAACACTAACATCAATGTGAAATGACGAATTTACTCTTGAACATTAAGAAAACCCACTGGTGGAGAGGAGGGAGGCACCCACCTCAAGGCAAATTAGAGGGGGTGGGGGTGGGGGATAGTTCTCTCTCGCCTCGTGGACATCGAGGCAAAGAGCCTTGACATTGGCAAGGAGAGAGGGGCGACCTTTCCCCCTCCTCTCTAGTGTTGCTGGGGGAGGCCGCCTCCTTATTTTTTATAATAGAAAAAAATATTATTAAATATATATTAATTATTTTTTTGAAAGAAATATATATTAATTATACAAGGGCAAAAAATAATTTGCAAATGAAAATACTGATTATATTGGACGAAGGAGCTATGTATCTAAATTACGAAAGTTGGAAGGGGAATTGACATTTTTAATTCAGAGTTAGATGCTGAAATATGCTATATACAAGGATGGTAAAAAGAATTAACCCTTATGTTTTCTTCATTGATGTTTTTTCAAACCCAGTGAGACATCTCCATGTCACCCAGCCATCACATCTTGGGTCGTGCCAGACCTATGAGAGTGAAGAGTAACCATTCACTTGAGGATGACTTTGGAGGCAGGGATGGGGGTGGGGTTGGAGAACCCAAAATCTTGTCATGGCTAAGGATACTACTCACTTGTGTGTGCTGTCAACACAAGAGGTCCTGCGGCAGGTCAGTTAAGGTTTTCTTTATCCTCACTCATCAGACTCTTTATGGGACTCCTATCGAGCTATGGGGGCGTGGGATACTCCAACCTTCATACATACCTATGATGGTTTTTAGAACTATTTGGCAGCAGCGCAACATTGTCATATTCAAGGGAGATATTATGTTCATAATATTGTATGCTACATTAATTTTTTTGACCAAATAGTGGAGGGAGATGTTGTACCCCACCCGTTCTTGTATCCTTTAGTCAGTACATGTAAATCTTTTGCAAGTATAATATGGATGACTACAGCTAGTCATCCTTTTACCCCTTATAAAAAAGAGACTTCCCGTAAACCCGATTGGATATCAGGAGTTTAAGATATTATCTTTCTTTTATGAGTTCTAGTCTCAATTAGAATTCCACAAGGAAGTTCATGTAGCGGAATTTCGACTAATGACTCATGGCCTTAGGGCAATAGGTGTTGAGGCACCCCTCGAAATTACTTTCATGAACATTCTCTGGTTCTAAATTGAAGATTTCGAACTAAGCCGTGATTCAAATTCTCATGTGCTTCTAGGTCCATGTAACGGACTTCAATCGACAAATCCTAGACCAATTGGACTTAGGTCGCCAGGTAAGAATCCCCTGCAGATCTAATTACTTGAACACCCCATGGTTCCAAATAACACATTTACATCTCCTCAAGAGTTTTATTCAATTCATGTTTACTTTTTTCACGCATATTTTTTAGTTATAGATTTTCATAATTTTTTTCTCAAATATACATAAGCTCAAAAATTACTTAACCTGTTCAATAAAAATGCAACTATAATCAAGACTAGAAATAAGAAAAATAAAAGCAAACTGGAAAAGAAATTCTTGCAATCAGTTCATAATTCTACTTAACAACTTTTTACATACCAATGCCCTATACTAAGGCGATAATGAAAACAACAGTAATTGGATTTCAAAGATTGCCAAGGTGTCTTAAAATTAATACTCGAAGTTAGTCAAGGGTTAGCAATATAGTTAGTTTGACAAGAGATATGCAATTTCTTTTTCAAAATGCAGTACATAAGCAAACATGAAGAATTATGCAAATAAGCAAATATGCATGACTAATGCAAACATCCACAAACTTTAGATGAGGCACTATCCTCATTGTTGAAAAGCTTTGAGAGACCAAATAAACATGACAAACAAACTAATGCAGACTCAATAAAAAGAAAAAAAGGGAAAACACACAACCCAAGTGGTCATTACGGTGGAAGTCTAAAGCATTAGTGTCCCAATCTGTAGTGGCAGTCGATCCTCCGCTCCAGGCGGCTCATAGTAGCCTGATGGAAGGTCCCCCTTGATCTGCCCATATGTCCTCCAAAGTACTTTGTAGGGTAGCAAAATCGAAGGAGCTAGAGGAAAAATAAATGGGTTGGGCAGCAACATAAGGGACCTCCTCAGGTAATATATGATGGTCCCTCCTCATCAACAGTCTATGTAGGTGGCGAGGCTCCTCCTCTACAATAGAAATAAAAGGTGGGAAATACAGCCAATTGGCACGATCAAACACCGTGATGCACGCCAAATTGATGTAGGCGATCTTGAACCACTCCCAAGCATCATGCATGGATTCAGTGTCTCGTTGAAGGAAGGATTTGAC
This sequence comes from Pontederia paniculata, assembly GCA_001647135.1. Lineage (NCBI taxonomy): Eukaryota > Viridiplantae > Streptophyta > Magnoliopsida > Commelinales > Pontederiaceae > Pontederia > Pontederia paniculata. The sequence continues at coordinate 7,289 of LTAE01001481.1, read as the reverse complement.
ATCATGCAAGGTGGCTGCTTTCCCTCTCAAGGAGAAAGGGAACAGGCGGAGACGTATTGCATCATTAGAAACACCGGTGAAATTAAAGGTGTGGCAAAGTTGAATAAATTTTCTAACATGACTGAATGGGTCTTAAGCTGAATCATCTGCATTGTGCCATATTGAATTTGAAAATTCTCATCAACAGATGGCAACATGATGCTACATAATCTCTTGTTCAGTTGACCAAGGGTGTAGTCCCTCATGATCTTGTACACAAGTGGTGGTGGATTAGCTTGATTATTTTCCATCATCTCTTAGCCTCTTTTCTCATCTGTTGAACAATCCTTTCAATTTCACGATAAAAAACCAGAGGCTATTTTGAACTCCGAATATTATGAATATTCGAAGATTCCAGATTGATGTGACCTGTTTTAAAAAGTTAGAGAAACAAACAACATCTAATTAGTCAAAAAAAGGTCATGTCCGGAATGAACACGATTTGTGTTAGTAACAATGGAATGCGTTATAAAGAACGCGGGCCGCATTGATGAGAGATGCGGCTTGTGTTCTTCTCACCCTTTGTCGACGACATGGTGCACACTTCAGATGAGAGATGAACACTAGATAAGAACACATACCGTTTCCAGATGGAACACGGTCTGCGTTCGAGTCTCCGGAAATGCTGAATATTCCTCCAATCTCAATTCCTGCATGGTCACAAATAAACAGAAAAAAGTAGTAAAATTTAAAATAATAGATTAAGGTTTTTAGAAATAAATTCAAAATAGTCTCTAGTAACAACGTCAAAAACTTGATGCGAGCAAATTAACAGCAGAAATAAATCAGCAAAGGAACTTGTCGCATTAGTAATAAAGAGATGAAAAAAAGATATCGTTACCACGAGAACTGATGAGTTTTAATTTCTTAAACCTTATCTAAAAATTTGAATATGAGATGAAATTCCAGTTGATCTCAAATTATCCGAAAAGGAAATAAAAGATATGAGGAGTTGTCTCAAGATGAATAAATCAATGTGTGTTGGGGGTTAGGACTTATCTCCCCACTGTCATCTCTTGGAATAAATAATTAAATTAATTCTGAAATCCTTGTGACCGAAGAATTTTGTTATTTGTATAAGATTCCGAACCAGATATTTTATCTATCTTAATTTAATATTGACCTTGGAAGATTCGAACCAAATCAATCCCAAGTTAGATTAAATTAAGATGCACTTAAACAACAAACCCTAAATTGTGAAGATCTCGAATCAAGTAACTCATATAACCTACAATTCATAGATTTTGAATCAAATAACTACGAAAAGACTTGCATGAATTAAAAACATAAAAAATGATTGAGTCAAAGGAAGAAAATGGCTTGCGTCGCGTCCGAAAATGGACTTCGTCTGAGTTAAAGCGCGGCTCAACAATCCGACGGAGGAACATAGCCCGTGTCGGATCAGGACACAGTCCGCGTTCTGAAAGCCGACAAGAAAATTTTAAAATTTACATTCAATCAAATCATAGAAACAAATAAAAATAAGAGAAATCCCACCAACGCTATCTCTCAATTAATACTAACGAAAAGACCTATTAATAATCCAAAATAACGATGCAAATTCACATATTTCAGATTATAAAATATCCAAGAACTAACAGGGCTTAATCAAGTCTTCCCCCCTAATAGTAGAATTATTGTAGACTAGATGACATCAAAAAAATAATAAAATACAAATAATTTGTCATTTAGAAAAGAGAAGACTAACACTAAATTTCAGCGAAAATTCGATGTCTCCTGATCTTCGCAAATGAATCCCAAGTTCTCTCCTCATAATTCCATACAAAGTTCTGAAGGTATGGACCGAGCCATCTGCCCACAGGAGAGAGCCGAGGATTCATTTGCGAAGACTAGGAGATGACGAAGTTATGCTAAAATTTATTATATGTCTTTTCTTTTTTAGATGATAGATTATTTATATTTTATTATTTTTCTGATGTCATCTAGGCTAGAATAATTTTGTTGTTATTGGGAAAGACTTTGAACCCCGTTAATTCTTGAATATTTTTATATGTAAAATTTGTGAACTTGCATTGTTATTTTGGATTATTACTAGAGTCTTTTCATTAGCATTAATCGGAAGATAGTGTTGGTGGAATTTCTCTAATTTTATTTGATTTTCGAATTCCATTAAATATTGAATTTAAACTTTTCTTGTCGGCTTTCAGAACACGGACCGTGTCTTGATCCGACAGGGGCCTGAGCCGCGCCTTAGCTCAGACGTGATATGTTTTCGGACGCGACACAAGCCGTTTTATTTCTTTGTCTTAGCCATTTTTTATGTTTTTAATTGATGCAAGTCTTTTCATAGTTATATTGTTCAAAATCTACGAATTGTGGGTTGTCGAGTTACTTGGTTCGAGATCTTAACAATTTAGGATTTGTTGTTTAATTGCATCTTAATCTAATCTAACTTGGAATTGGTTTGGTTCGAACTTTCTAGGTTAATACTAAATTAAAGTAGATAAGATATTTGTTTCGAAATCTTATATAATTAACACAACTCTTCCGTCACAAGAATTTTCGAATTAATTTAATTGTTTATTCCGAGATAGTGGTGGGGAGACAAGTCTTAACCCCAACCAACTCACTGATTGATTCATCTTTAGACAATTCTTCTCTTCTCTTATCTTTTTTCTTTTCTTTTCTTTTTTAATAATTTGAGATCAACTGGAATTTCACCTCATACTCAAATTTCTTGATGAAGTTTAAGAAATTAAAGCCCATTAGTCCTCGTGGGAACGATATCTTTTCTCACCGCTTTATTACTAATGCGACTAGTGGACGTGCTGGAGTTATTTCTATTGTTGATTTGCTCGCATCAAGTTTTTGTCTTGTAGTCTATTCACTATCTTTGAGTTAGATGAATTAAGGAATATGATATCGTGTGGATAGGTTAGGAAACTCAATGATGATTATGAAAAGCTTCTAAGTCATACATAAGCTCACTTGGATCGAGATAAATTATAAGATCAAATATGATGATGGATTATTGAGATCCATAAGAATGATAATAATAATAGTTCTTCCTATATGGATTAATTCGTAAAGCATGAATGGACTATTAATGATCAATTCACGATAATATCATTTATGCCATAATAAAGAGAATATTATCGAGACTACAATGATACTATTGAGATTGATAATCCACTTAGAATATTGGGATATTTTCATATTCAAAATAATATGATCTAAAATATGATATGGAAGGATAATAAATCAGTTCACATAAAAAATATTGCAACTAAATTATATTAACAGTTGACCATAATAATTTGGAAGAATTTATCATTATAACAATTCCCCTACAAACGTAACTTTATATGAATTCAGGCCTGCGTGTCGGACTGCGTTTTGAGGAGTTCCTCATACTGTTGGACCGCGTGTCGGGATACCTACAGCCCTGTGATATCCAGGCCTGACGGTTGGTGTTGGTTGTCAGGACACTACTCGGTGAGAGAGTTATATAGGCAGCTGCTTCCCAGAGATCCAGCTCTATAGGACATCTGTTCTGATAGCGTATGTATCTGGCGCTCGCGCACACCACTGAAAGTCAAGATTTTCGCATGGTTGTTGAGGCGAGGCAGACTCCTGACAAAGGTATATAGGGCAAGATGGGCAACACAGGCGGATTGCACATGTGTCCTATGTGCGTCGGCCGATGAGGACATAGCACATTTATTCTTCACCTGCCCCATTGCTAGGGAGGTATGGCGGCGCATGGGGTTCACATGTGTGGACACATCAGGAGTGTCCAGCTTCTGGGAATCCCTTGGCATGCGGGGCCGCACGGGGCGGCAAGGGTTATGGGCAGGTATCATGGCCACCACATGGGCTATCTGGCTTCAGCGCAATCGTGTGATTTTTGAGGGGGAGAGATGTTATATAGAGAATATTGTACACCACATATTTTTCCTACTTCGAGAGTGGGGGTGGGGCTAGCACCTCATGTGTCCCCCCTGGCTTTTTGTATTTTTGGGAGAGCCTTTTGGCATTGCTCTCCGTTACATATTTGTACATGCTTCATCTTTTGCATTAATACAAGCGGGTGACTACCAAGTTGTATAGTCGCCCTTCTTCCTTTCAAAAAAAAAACTTTATATGAATTCCCCATATATAATATGGATGACTAGTTGTAATCTAGTCATCCTTTTACACCTTAAGAAAAGAGACTTCCTTTAAGCTCGAGTTTGATATCAGGAATAGATGAGCACTGGTGCCACTTCCTCTGATGCCATTTGCAACAGTATTCTTGATAGCTGCCTAAAGGCATAGTCAGGACAACAGCCAATCTAGCAAAAGAACTGGGAAAGGAACATGAGATGGTGTGTTGGGTGCTAACTTTTTTGTTATGTTGCTTTTGGATAATCCTGTAGTAGTTCTTCAAGCATTAATTATTTTGACAACAGGCAGCAAGGTCATAAACGAGTGTTTGTGGTGGGTGGGTTCTAAAATTTTGCCTTGTCCTCAAGGTGAAGAGAAGAAAATTGGTTTGATTGATAATTTTTTGCAAGTTCTGAAGATGTTGAAGAGGATGTTTGGACCACTTTGAACTTTCCTCTGGGATGTGTATGAAAGCTGATTTCTCTTGAAATTATTTTTTTGTGCTTCCAATTATGTTGCATCTGCATTTTGAAGAAATATGCTAAAAACTGTTGGAAAATTTTATCAAAGGGGTACAAAGTTGTATATGGATCTTTGCTGCTCTGTTACCATTGATAGAGGTTGGAAAAATAAATGACAATAACTATAAAAATGAAACTAAGCTAAATGTTACTAGTAGTAAAAGTGCAAGAATCTTAAACACTATTACAATGTATAACTTATCCATTTGAGATGACAAATCTCAATAATCCGTGTGGAGTGGACCAAACTCCAATTACAAGGATGATAATAAACTTCTCAAAGGCTGCCCACAATGATAGAATCATCCATGTATTTATAACATGGATGGTTAGTTACTATAACTAAATAACATAACTAATAATGGATAACATGAACATAACTACTACGCATTAATCAGCCCACTATCTTTTTAACTAATACAAGTGGTATCTTATCAATACACCCCTCCTAAAATTTCGCCTTGTCCTCAAAGTGAAGAGAAGAAAATTGGTTTGATTGATAATTTTCTGCAAGTTCTGTTGACTTCTTTAAACTTAGGAAACTCCATATGGTGTGAAGATGTTGAAGAGGATGTTTGGACCACTTTGAACTTTCCTCTGGGATGTGTATAAAAGCTGATTTCTCTTGAAATTATTTTTTTGTGCTTCCAATTATGTTGCATCTGCATTTGAAGAACTATGCTGAAAACTGTTGGAAAATTATATCAAATGGGTACAAAGTTGTGTAAGGATCTCTTTGCTGCTCTGATACCATCGATAGAGGCTGAAAATATAAATGACAATAACTATAAAAATGAAACTAAAATAAATGTTACTAGTAGTAAAAGTGCAAGAATCTTAAACACTATTACAATTAATAACTTGTCCATTCGAGATGACAAATCTTCATAGTCCGTGTGGAGTGGACCCAATTACAAGGATGATAATAGACTTCTCAAAGGCTGCCCACAATAAAATCATCCATGTATTTATAACATGGATGGTTAGTTACTACAACTAAATAACATAACTAATAATGGAGAACATGAACATAACTACTCATTAATCAGCCCACTATCTTTTTAACTAGTACAAGTGGTATTTTATCAGTGGGTTAGGGGGTGAGCAAGATGTGAGAGACGAGAGATTTCAGTCAGCGAGGAGTGAAGCAGTGAGAGCATCAAAGGCAGGATATGAAAAGGGCACTTGACCAGAACTGTTTGTTGTTATCTTACATCTCTAATGAATGTACTACAGGTGGGAATGAATGTCCATCTGGATCCTTTTTAAGAGCTAACACTAGTGCACCTGGCTTGTGGTTGAGTTTAAGCTGTAATGGGAGATTGTAGGGATGGGATTCAGAGATTCTGAAAAACTGAGAAAGAAGGCTGTCTTTTAAACTTCAAACTTTATTGCTAAGCATATTTTGAACTCATGAAAATTGGAAAAATGATTCTGCTGACTGCTGGTATACCAATTTTTGTTTGACTTTGGCAAAATCTTAACTGGTCTTGTCATATTTATGTTAGGTCCTTATTGTGGTAGTCATGTTATTCATGTAGGAGGCAGGTAAGTCAAGAAAGGTAGAGGTGGGCTTTAGTGCACATTGGACATGCAAGGATCTTTGTTAAATATGAAGTTCATATTGTTTACCGCAGCATAAATAACTTTGTTGCTCTTACTCTAAAACTGCTTGAAAGGCCACGTATTTGATGCTTCTGTACCATATTATGTTATTGAATTGTTATATGAATCATTTTATTTTATCTTGAATACCTACAGGAAGCGCTTATATAGCATGATTAATGATCTTCCAACTGTGTATGAAGTCGTATCAGACAGGAAACAATCAAAAGAGAAGTCTGGTGTGGATAGTGGAAGTAAATCTAAACCCTCAATCAAGGTAGGACGTTTTGAATGCTTTATCTGTCTTTTTCGTCTTCTTAAACCAAAACATTTTCTCCTCATATGCAGCGATCAAGTGATGGACAGATAAAAAGCAACCCAAAGACAGTTGATGAAAGTGGTTATGGCGAAGATGAAGATGAACACAGTGAAACACTTTGTGGAATCTGTGGTGAAAATTATGGTTCAGATCACGAGTTTTGGATTGGGTGTGATATATGTGAAAGGTGGTTCCATGGTAAGTGCGTAAAGATCACTCCTGCCAAAGCTGAGAGCATCAAGCAATACAAATGTCCCAGTTGCAGTTCAAAGAAGGGGAGGCAGTAGCTTTTTTCATTTTATCCAAGTGACTGATATATATATCTGAAGAGATATATGCAGTAAACTTATGTTGGCCAGAGCATCTTTGACAGGACTTGATGTTAGATAGCTAGTAACAGGTTCCATCGAAATGTTTATTTATATTAATCCATAAATAAATTTCTGCATCTGTTTAGATCGAAATTCAGACTATCTATGGCCGGATAAATTGCACGTCATTTGTTTAACAATTTGTTAATTTTAGTTCATTCTAGTATGATTTCTTAAATTTATTCCATGAGACTCGTATAATCTCTTATGTTACATCAAATTAGAAACATCGCAAGTTTCTTTTTCAAAAGATTTATTATGTAACAAAATTTAAGTAGTTGAGGATATTGTTTTATAGACTTGGAAACTGAAAATTTTGGGTAATCT
>LTAE01001480.1:17130-55003 GCA_001647135.1 Pontederia paniculata | reverse complement strand
ATTATTATTATTATTATTATTATTATAAGAAATTTCAATAACGTTTGGACCTCGTTAATCCTACGCGTTTCGCTTTTTATCCACGTGTCATTCGACCATGGCCATGTGCCAACGCAAATGTTGGGACCCACCAGAAGCTTCTATTATATCTACCGATTTATTTAATTAATTTTCCCTCATTCCTTCCAGTTTTTTTTCCTCCACAATTTTGTTTGAAGAAAACTTCCTCTCCACAGCTGTAAAAGTAGCTCTTTTTTTTTACGGTCCGCTTCTCTTGTTCCTCCCGCCGTGTTCGTTTCCAACCATTCCTCGTCCGAATTTTCAACAAAAAAACGAAGATTTGGGCGCAAAGTTTCCTTCTTTCGGGGGGCTCTGGTTTGATTCTTGGGACTGTTTGAGATCTTTTTTTTTTCTTCAGAATTCTTTAATTTTTTGAGAAATTTGGGTCGAGAGGCTTGAAAACGAAGGTTAAATTGGATTTTTATCGGCGGATCGTGCGAAGTGGACGGTTTCAATGGCGGAGTAGGTGGGGTTGAGCAGTTTCATGTCGGAAAGGTACGTCCTTTTAAGCGCTGCTCTTGTGGTTCCTACCGGTTCCTCTTTTATGACCATAGGGTTCCATTAATTTGGGCAGGTTGGGCGTGTTGGGGGTGGAGATCTAACGTTTTGTTGGGGTGCGTTTGGGGCTGGAAATTGGGAGAAATATGGCGAGTTCTGTCAATTTGTGAGGTTCTATTTCATGGAGTTGATTTGGGATGGTTTTGTGAGTAAGCTGGTCAGATTTAGGTGAGTTATTTTGTTGTATTATGGGATTACTGTTTTTTATATGGATCTATAGTTGTAAAGAACTGGAATTGAGCATTTTTAGATCGTTCTTTCTAGAGGAAAACATACTTGGATCTCTCATTGCTGTAAGTTTGGCTTGGAAACGTGAATTGCTTCTTTGTTTGTGGACTCGAACGGAACTTGCATCATTCTTGTTTCTATTCTTTTTTCTGTAGAATCTTGCAAAAATTTTACATTCTTGTTGGAGGTATCATTTTAGCATTTGAGATGAGGTGAAGGACAGAATTTTCCAAAATTTGGCATTGAAATTGTTTCTATGATGGTTGGAAAAAGTAATTGGTATTGTTATTATTTGATCATCGAAATTTAGCTTTGAATTGTTGCGACGATGGTCGACGGAAGTAAAGGTATTCTTAATATTGGATCAAGCACCCTTCGTCAGAAAAATAGATCAGTCACCTTTCATGATGTGATTGGCTCCTTTAGAATTCCAATTGCTTTTAAGTTCAATAATGTATTCACATCCTATTATTAAATTCAGTTGAATTTCTTGGTTTACTTGGTAAAGCTTCTTCTTAGTTGTGCATATCATATTTTTTTCTATATAATATTGTCAAGTTCCTCCTTTGATTCTTGGAGTGTTCTTAAACTATTATAGATATTGGCCTCCTAAGACGGCGGAAAAGAAATCTGGTTGATCATGAAGCAACATGAACAATAGGAAATGGAAGCCAATGCGACGGGGCATCTCTAGTTATCTAAGAAACAGAATGAAATGTTTGTGTTCAGGAGAACAATTACAGGGAGATGAGATGATTCGCTCTACTGAGTCTCTGGCTATGAAGGACTACTCAACCAGTGTGTTTTCTTCTCAAAATGACGAATGTGAGCAAAGGATTGACACCAGAAACATCGAAGAAGCTGAATCTTCTCTTCGTGAGGGTCTCTGCTTGAACTACGAGGTTGGTCTGCCGCTGTATTCTTCCAAACTTGATTGTTCAGTTTGTCTTGAAATAGCCATTGGCTCTGAGCCCTCTTATGTCATTTTCATTAACCTAGTATTTATTCAACCTGAGTATTGTTTTTCTTTCTTTATTTTACCTTTTGTCTTTGAGATGTGCCATATGCCATGAACTTAACTTTTTCTTGTTTGCCATGAAATAGTAATCTGACTTCAAAATTTTTATGGTGGTAAGAAGAAATCTATTTTCAACTCCCATTAAAAAAAAGGAAATCCTATATTAACCAATCATTGTCAATTATTCACTGAGTTTGTTCTATCTGTTGGAGTCACTTGCCTTTGTGGTTACTGTTATTTTACTGCCACTCCATTAAACACTTTTCATATATACATAATGCCTTCTTGGGCATATAACCAGCAATCCGACTGCATTTGTTTCATACTTGCCATACCAAGGTTAGTCATAATGATGAACCACCTTTCTTTTTCTTTGCATCAAAGTGATTATTTACAGAGCTTCAGTGCGCTTTTGCCTCTCCTAGGATGTCTATAGCACTATTAAGGCTTATGATCATGAATCGGTCCCTAATGTTAGCCTTGAATCATAGATAGCTGATTTTGCAGGAAGCAAGAGCTTTGCTTGGAAGATTGGAATATCAAAGAGGAAACATAGAAGCTGCACTTCGTGTATTTGATGGGATAGACCTTTCTTCATTGGCTCCTAAGATTAGAGTTGCCATCATGAAAAAGATAGAACGTCATAAGTATCGTTCCCACTGGGATGCACCACCAATGTCCATACATGCAGTTAATTTACTTGTTGAAGCAATATATTTGAAAGCGAGAGCACTACAAGATCTTGGAAGGTTTAAAGGTAGAGAGTTGTATGCCATTGAACATTTGTTTTACGAAAAATATTTACTTAAGCATTTGTAGTTTAATATAAATTTTGTATAACCTGTTTCTTCAGAACTTGCTATACTAAGTAATTTCTTTGGCATGATTAGTTGGTAATACTAGATATTTTGAATGCCATTATCTTTCACATTTTCTTGTATGATTGAAAACCTTTATTCTTTAGATTAATTTGGCATCTGCTAGCCCCTTATAGGCCTTAGATAGCTATCACATAATTTTTTGCAGCTAAAGCTGACATGTTCTCGTAATTGATGGATTTCAGAAAGCACATAGTAATATTGCAGAACTCATTTATCAGTACCAATTGATAAATTAATCACTTCTTTATGCACGTTGCAAACAGTAATATGAGAACTAGTTCTTTGATTTCCAAGGTAGTGTTTGATGGAGGGTCAAAGGTCGGTAGGAATAAGTCCTTATCCTTCATACTTTATTTCCAAAATTGCAGGGGGTAGTTGTCATTGAAAAAATTGCTATCCCATTTTCTCCCCAGGAAACAAGAGGAACTAGCTATCTCCTAGGGACAAATATATGCTGCCTATAAAGTTTTTTGAATCAAACATGGCCCAAGTTTGCAGTCTAAGCATGTGGTTTAACATGAATATGCTGCTTTTAAATGTTATACAATAGGATGATACTGTAGATTGCATGCTAATTCTTGGCGTAGTTGGACAGTGAAGTGAGAGCATCGCACACAAAGTAGGATAATAAAAGAATTATGAAACTGAAATATAACAGAAATATTTAAGGCTAAGCTAAAGTAATATTACACGTGAAACTTAAATCCTTGTACACTGTATCAACTTATTAGCAGAAAGCCTTTTACATTTTATTTAGGAGAAAGCCTTCTATACTATGTTGGCTCAACTGGCATAAGTTTTTCTTGTTTAGATTGTTCAAGTTAGAGGTTTAATGAATCTTAGATAAGCTGTATTGCTAATTAAGTCTATGCATTCTCTATTAGAGAACGTGAAGTCTGTCATTGGTCACACAATCAAGCACAAACTAAGATTTGTTTATATCATGATTGAAATGGCTCATGTTTTTATCTACAGAAGCTGCTCAATCGTGCAATGTTATCCTCGAAAGTGTGGAGTCTGCTTTATCGGATGATTGGCCAGGGAACTTTGTTACTGATAACAAATTAGAAGAGACAGTATGTAGAGCAGTTGAGTTACTTCCAGAGCTGTGGAAATTGGGTGGTTTTTTCCATGATGCCAACTTATCATACCGGAGGGCCCTTCTTGGTCACTGGAACCTTGATGATGTCACAAAGGCGAAGATACAGAAGGAATTTGCCATATTTCTTCTTTACGGAGGCTACGAGGCAAACCCTCCTAACTTCCGTTCCCAGACAGATGGTGCCTTTATACCTAGGAACAACATAGAAGAAGCTATTCTCCTGTTGATGATTCTATTGAGGAAGTTTTCTCTTAAGAAAATTGAGTGGGACCCATCTGTTATTGACCACCTTACTTATGCACTATCCATTTCGGGACAGCTAAGTTCTCTAGCTGGTCAAGTTGAAGAGTTGTTACCTGGATCCCTCGAGAGGAAGGAACGATATTATACTCTTGCCTTGTGCTACTTATCAGAGGATGATGACCTTACTGCTCTGAACCTACTGAAAAAAATATTTACTGCAGAGGATCCAGATTGCATAAAAGCTTTGCTGCTTGCTTCCAAAATTTGTGGTGAAAAGAATGCTTATGCTGAGGATGGTGTGATGTTTGCACGTAGGGCTCTTGCTAATTCACATCGATGCTGTGATAAAACTGAAAGCACTGCCAACTGTCTTCTTGCTGTTTCACTTTCAACTTTGGCTAGATCTTCAGCTTCTGATACAGAAAGACTTATCAGGCAGAACGAGGCACTTGAAGTACTAGAAAAAGCTGAAAAGATGAATCCAGGAAAAGATTACAAGGTATTGTTTAATCTCAGCCTAGAAAATGCTGAACAGAGGAAGTTGGATGTTGCACTTCGGTACGCGAAACAACTTCTCAGACTAGAAGGTGGGTCAAATGTGAAAGGATGGATTCTTTTAGCTCGAATTTTGTCTGCGCAAAAACGATTTACAGATGCTGTGACCATTCTTAATGCTGCTTTGGAACAAGTTGGAAAGTGGAGCCAAGGGGAACTTCTGCAAAGCAAAGCTAAAATTCAAATTGCTCAAGGACAACTGAAGTCTGCAGTTGAGACGTATACCCATGTTCTTGCCATTGTTCAGCTAAGGAGTAAAACATTTGGTTTCGGACTAACATCCTTAAAGGTGAAAAACATGTCCAGTAGCATATATGTATGAAGCCACTTTTTCATGTTGATTGTTCAAGTAAAAACCATCACTTATGGGCATGTAGCTTCTTTTCTGCTAACAAGGATATTTCTCCTTTCAGCTAGCTCAGATTATTATATCTCATGTTAGAACTGGGTCCTGAATTCTATTATATATCTCGTCTGCTTTATTGTCATCCGTACATATATTACCTTAGACTTTCAGTAGGTTTTGCTTTCTATTAGTTTGACTTTCTGAGGACTTTTATGCCCCGTCTCATCTGCTTGCTTTTGAATTCTATTGTATATCATTCTTAATTTGTTTGTCACATTTGACAGGGTGGAAAAACTAACAGGAGTCTGGAGATTCAGACATGGCATGACCTAGCAAATGTTTACACTCGCATGTCACAGTGGAGAGATGCTGAAATTTGCTTATCTAAGTTAAAAGCTATAAGTCCTTACTCCGCCTTAGGTTGGCATGCTATAGGTACTCAGCTTGTGAGTTTGAGTAGTTGGGCAATATTTCCAAGTTTGACTACTACCAGAGATTTTGTTCCATTTCTGTTGAATAGTTAATATTAATAAGAGCAGTTTGCAAATAAATTAGATTTAGCACCATGAGGATCACCAGATTATTCTTATTTATTCGAAATGAACAGTCAATTGTTATCATTTTGAAAGTTAGCAATGACAATCCTTTGAATATTTTATAACCACATCTTGAACTAATTTTAACTTTCATGTGATTCAATGTCGCTATGGCTTTGGTAAAACTCTGAAGTCTTTTTGTCATCTTCTATTGAAGAGCCTTAATCAGAAGTGATTAAGGAAATCATAAATGTTTGCTTATAGATTCCAATCTCGACGTTTCAGGCCACCTGCAAGAAGCAAAAGGTCTTCTTAAAGAAGCCGTAGGAACATATACAAAGGCATTGGATATAGACCCTACACATGCCCCAAGTTTGGTCTCAAAGGCAGTCCTTCTTAGAAAGCTTGCTGATCAACCACTGGCTATAGTGAGAGGCCTTCTAACTGATGCACTTCGGCTTGACAGAAGCAACCATATTATTTGGTTCAATCTTGGCCTAGCTTATAAAGCTGAAGGTGGCAGTTTGGCTTTTGAAGCTGCAGAGTGTTTTCAGGCTACTGCTCTTCTTGAAGAGACAGCTCCAGTTGAATCGTTCAGATGACCTCTGTCGCTAGTGGAGGTTGCGAACCCTGTAAGCTATTGTACACCTATATGGCTACTTCCAATTTCTGGAAATATATGATATGCAGTTATTTGCCGACTGGCATAATTTTTTATGATATGCAGTTTTGGTGTAGGTCTTTCTGAAACAGCATATCACAAACATATTTTGAGTTTTTGAATATGAAGTATCCCAATTTTCCTTATTATTCACAGAGTAGTCTAGGTCCCCGTGTGCTCAAATAATATACAAGATGCAAATCTGAGGTGTAAGTAGTCGTTACAGGATGATAATGTTAATTAAGGGGTGTATGGATGTACCTCCTTTCGAAAAAAAATAAATGGTGTACCTCAGGGATCATGATCTAAGCTAGAATGGGTAGGGGGATTGAGTATATACAATGTTTGGGGTGCGGATATTTTGTGTCTGAAACTTAGCTGTTGTTTCTCCCCATGGAGGATACTTTAACTCAGATGATCTTATAAGGCAACAGAAGACTTTATATATTCTGTAATTTTCCTGGGGTTGAGAATATGTAAAGAAGAGAGAATGAACTCAAACAAATGAACGATATTATGAGCTTGTGCATTTTGACACCTTCAATATGAATGCTTCAGTTCCCTGAGGATGCACAAGTAGGACTACCATATTGGATGTCCAGATCCACATGATTTAATGTTTAATGAGGCAAAATTATATGCTATTTAAGCATAAACTAAATATCCTGAAGAGGGTGACAGAAAATTGTCTCATAAATACATGCGAGTGCTTCTGTTTGCAATCTTTTCTCCTGCGTATTGCATCAGATGCTATTATTCTCCCTTTATAATGCTCACTTGTCTTTTTCACCCTTTTATTCATGATGACACATGAGATCAATTTTATAGCTGAGGGGTTTATGATGGTCAGAAAATATTGAGCACAGTGCTTTTCTTTTACTTATAGCAAGGATAAATGCCCTTTCAAAAGAATAAAACTCTCATTGTCACTAAACTGAAATATGAAAATCTTATGCAGCTTTGGGCCTGATTTTGTTAGTGACAGCGAACATTAGCATCAAGAACATGTTGTTAGCACATGTATTTTTTATTTGGTGACATCTCGTTTGACATGATTGCACTTGTGTCATACAGTAAAAGATTTTGCTTGCAAAGTATAATCCACCTTTTGGATTATAACTCTTATACTATAAGGTTAATGGCAGTTATGGAATTGGAACTTAAATGGAAATGATGACTTTTGCTTGCTTATCATATTTAAGTCCCAATAAATTCTTTAAAGAGGCACAAGAACTACTCACTGAAAGGTTACATATGTTGTCATTAGGAGTTGACTATATAACATTCCCTGCGGACTACAATTAAGTTGGTCGAAACTGTGTATTTCTAACATGCTTTGTATGATGAATCACTAACAGAGAGCATGCTAATTTACTGAAGAAATGTTAGTAATAACATAAGAATTTTGAGAACTGAATTTACTTAACCATGGTCCATCTCATGATTAGACTCAATTTACCTGCATCTCATTGCCCCATTATTCTAGTTGTTCACTGTGCGAAACTGAGATCAGGCATTTGAGGGCAACACTTTCTTGTAAGAGAAGAAAATTTTGCATTAAACTTAAAGAGTGTTCAAAGCTGTCTTACTTTAGCTGGACACCATAAATAAGATGCTAATGACAGTAAATCTGAAATTTCTTAGAATGTGAGCTGTTTTTGTTGAGGAAGGTCTTGATATGAAGTAACTGTAACCAATCCTATATCAAAACCCTTTTTTTGACTCATTTCTGGTTAGAAATGCTATTGACTTTAATCTGTAACAGTTGAAGATAATGTTGTAGTATGATGGATTCCATATGCTTTCTCTAGTGTTGTGGCTTGTCAGCAATCTCAGAATCACAGTTGTGTATTTGATGTAACTACAATGTATTCAAGTGTTATTGCTTCCATACAACTATTTTATCTTTTCATGCTTCATGTTTGCTTGCTATTTTTCTTGGACTTATTATATGTTTTTAACTTCTGAAAAAAAAAAGAAATCTTGCACATATTTTTTTAATGGAGACCTATTTATGCAAGTTCTGACTTAATTCTCTGAGATAGCTGTCGTGTATGCTTCTAACTTCTGAAAAAAAGAATTTCTTGTACATCTTTTTAATTGACACCTGATTACGTAAGCATGCGACTTGATTCTCTTAGATAGCTGTTGCTATGTTATTCTGACGATGAGTCTGTTTTTATTATTTCATTAGACAGTATTGCTCACTTGGTTTACTTCAGTTCAGCTGTTGGCAATCATTGCTATGGCCTAATTGGTTAAATGGTTTATATAGTATGTTGAGATATTGTGGAACTTATGTGAGACAATTTCTTGCCACCAATGAGTGTTTACTTTGTTTTTCAAATATTGGTTTCTTATTATTTCCTATGCTCTCTTCTTTCTCCCTTTATTTTTTTTGTAGTGATTTCTCCACTTTATATATTAAGTTCTTAGTCGCTCACTTAACCAGGATGTTTGTTTTGATTCATATGCTCTCGCAGCGAGATTCCTTATCGTAAGATTACAGTGACATAGAAGCTGACAAATTTGGCGAATGGAAAAAGATAAATTGAGGCGAAAAATCACATTGCATAGATGGAGTCACTAGCTCTGACTGAAAAAGTGCTGGTAGTCCCTTCGTTGCACAAAATTCTATTTGCTCTCATTTTGAAATAAGCAATTCCTTTTTTTTTTTGCTTGTCCTTCAGGAGTGGAATTGAAATGTATTGCTAGGTGGTGGCTGGATAACTTACAGTAATTATCCGTATCATATTGAATAAGAACATTCTCAAGTTGGCGATCTACAGCATCATCAAGAATTCTTCCCTAGAGGGTATAGCAAAGCAGTTCAATAATCCAGTAACGGTTTCAGCCGATAGAAAGCAGATGTGTACAGTAGAAATGGAAGCTCTGATTAGAACAGCACATTGTATCTCCCTTGTGCGATAACTAAATGATACCAATGCCATCTAAATCCAACAAATAACAAGCTCTCTACTATGTTTCTTCACATGAAGCTTACAGAATCAATTCCTCCAACGAATTGGCCTTTTTTATGAATTCAAAACCGACATATTAATATTGCGTTGGTGTTTATACAATATACTTAGCTGTGCAGTGTACCTTCAGTCTGGATCTCTTGTGGTGATAACCAAATTAAATAATTTCCTATATATGCAGACACTGGCGTGCATTGTATAAGTGCAGCACTCGCCTTTTTTTTCTTATTAGTTGAATGTGCCGTCTTTGTGCATGTTATATAGTACAAGGTTTCTCTCTCTTAAACATATTGTTGGTCATTTGTTATCAAATAAGAGAAGGAAATGCATGGCTCGGGGGAATCCCTGTTGTTTGAGAGTTTTGCATAATGATTCATGAAATAATTATTCTAATTTAGTCAAGACAGTTATTTTTAGTGCCTTTTGCTGTATCACTTTCCTTTTCTTTTCTTATCACTTTCCTTTTTTTTACTAGAATTTATTTGCTCAAAATTGGTTTTTCTTTGAGGGACAATTCAATATCAATACCCCCTTTCAAGGACAAATTACTCCTCAAGAGTTAGGTAATGGTGCTTATTTGGGAGTAATTTTCACATGAAATACCTGGCAGGAAATTAGTCCACTTCAGTTGATATTGGTGGTATCTAATTTCATGTAATATGAGCCTTGGGAACTGTCTCCCGAGTCATGGGCATCATGCATGTTCTTATTAGATTCATGTTCAATTATAAATTATGTCCGAACAAGAATTTGGTTATGTTACATTGTACCATCAGCATGACATCTTTGTACACATAATTTCAAGTATATAATCTTTAGGGACGTGCAATGCGATTTCGGGTATCATTTTCTTTCTTTCTTTTGTCGACATTCTCCATTATTTATAATTTAGAAGATTAACTAAAAATAATTAAAACCAAAGACAACCGTTTTTTGATATTTTAAAATTTTGCAAACTTGTAAATATCACATTTATAAGCATGCTTTTATGATATATTTTTGGGGCTTCACCGCGGACCTCTTAAGTTATAATTGACTAGTAGAAAATAATATCTAAAGTCGTTTGACATGCAATTCACATGAAAAAAAATTAACATGTTCATTATTGGAATGATTTAGAGATGGAATGTGCCTATCCTATGTGTTGGGTTTTACCCAAACGCTATACAAAGCAAAAGGAGAGAGAAACAAACAGCACCCTCCAGCAAAGATGTGGGGAAAGTGAACCAACTCCGATCGGTTGGTATACTTGACTAGCAAAGATGTATTTTTTGGAGTCATCAATTTGATTAAAAGAATATCGTTCTATTTTTCATCTCGACTCCGAGATATTCATCCATCATCTGTTAATGCAGGGGTTCACACGCTCCCTTGACTTACATGCATGGTTTGTAGGGAAAAAGTTGAAAACTACAAGTATTTATATCAGGAGTTCAACTAACATTTCATGCTTTGCTGTTATTTGGAGGAACCTTAACACCAAGCATAACTAGAGAAGGCTCTTGATATTTACAAGTTTCAAATAGTTGACTTAAGTTCTTGTGTGCGCAACGAAGTTTATAGTGAACTGTACAAACATGTTAAAATAATGTTGGAGTATTATATTAAAGCCTGATCTTGTCAAAGGTAAAATAACAAACAATTTACATATTCATATTTTCATTGGATTGGAGTTTACCTGTCACTCTTTTTTATGCTTTCTTCCGCCATATATGCATATATGCATCTCGAAGGTAATAAAAATTACATGTTTTTATTTACTTGTGATAGAGGCTGAAAACATAAATGACAATAACTATAAAAATGAAACTAAGATAAATGTTACTAATAGTAAAAGTGCAAGAATCTTAAACACTATTACAATTAATAACTTCTTCATTCGAGATGACAAATCTTCATAGTTCGTGCGGAGTGGACCAAACTCCAATTACAAGGATGATAATAAACTTCTCAAACGCTGCCCATAAAGATAGAACCATCCATATATTTATAACATGAATGATTAGTTACTATAACTAAATAACATAACTAATAGTAGAGAACATGAACATAACTACTCATTAATCAACCTACTATATTTCTAACTAATACAAGTGGTATCTTATCAATACTCTCCTCTTAAAATTTTTGTCTTGTCCTCAAGGCAAAAGAAGACTAAAGATCTTTTTGTGCTGATTTCTTCAAACTTGTGAAAGTCCATCTTTGTGTAAAAATGTTGAGTATGCTATTTGAACTATAATAACTTTCAGCTTCATATTCTTTTTCCTTTTCAATGAAAACTCGAATCAAATGATACTAAGTAGATAGGTGTAAAGATCTTTGCTGCTTTGATACCATTGATAGAGGCTGAAAACATAAATGACAATAACTATAAAAATGAAACTAAGATAAATGTTACTAATAGTAAAAGTGCAAGAATCTTAAACACTATTACAATTAATAACTTCTTCATTCGAGATGACAAATCTTCATAGTTCGTGCGGAGTGGACCAAACTCCAATTACAAGGATGATAATAAACTTCTCAAACGCTGCCCATAAAGATAGAACCATCCATATATTTATAACATGAATGATTAGTTACTATAACTAAATAACATAACTAATAGTAGAGAACATGAACATAACTACTCATTAATCAACCTACTATATTTCTAACTAATACAAGTGGTATCTTATCAATACTCTCCTCTTAAAATTTTTGTCTTGTCCTCAAGGCAAAAGAAGACTAAAGATCTTTTTGTGCTGATTTCTTCAAACTTGTGAAAGTCCATCTTTGTGTAAAAATGTTGAGTATGCTATTTGAACTATAATAACTTTCAGCTTCATATTCTTTTTCCTTTTCAATGAAAACTCGAATCAAATGATACTAAGTAGATAGGTGTAAAGATCTTTGCTGCTTTGATACCATTGATAGAGGCTGAAAACATAAATGACAATAACTATAAAAATGAAACTAAGATAAATGTTACTAGTAGTAAGAGTGCAAGAATCTTAAACACTATTACAACTAATAACTTGTTCATTCGAGATGATAAATCTTCATAGTCCGTGTGAAGTGGACTAAATTCCAATTACAAGAATGATAATAAACTTCTCAAAGGATGCCCAGAAAGATAGAACCATCCATATATTTATAACATGAATGATTAGTTACTATAACTAAATAACATAACTAATAGTAGAGAACATGAATATAACTACCCATTAATCAGCCTACTATATTTCTAACTAATACGAGCGGTATCTTATCAACTTGTCACTTGTGTTACGGGTATTTAGAATTAACAAAACACAACTACGTTATTTTTTACATAGAGAGAAAGGATTATAGTAATATTGGACGACGAATAAAATTGTATAGCTCGTACTTTATACGAACAATTTTGCACCTATTTTTCTTTTATATTCTACTTTGGGAAAAAGATAAGAACATTATACTTTAATGAGAGGTGCTACAACCTCCTAATTTTTGGTCTAAAAATCCTCCTACTACTCACAATGGCATCCGCTGAAAACTTTTTTGGGTGTTTGTAATATGTGAGTGTTAGGAGGATTTTTAGAAGGATGAGTTAAAAGGATTTAAAATTTTTCATACTTTAATATTGCACTAGCGTCATAAGATTATTAATATTTTTTTTAAATATTGCATAATATTTAATGGTTTTTGAACTAAACCCCTTGTACGTACTTTGCCACTCCCGTTTGGTTGCAATGGGAATATCATTGGACTAAATATTTTTAGTTCAAGAGATAGTCCAACCATCTCCTATTCCCATGGATTAACGTAGTCTAGCCTTCATAAAAAATAATTTACTCACATTTTTTTTCTATTGTAACACTAAATGCAACGGGCCCACGTGCTCAAAATTTATGCGTTTAATAAAAAAATGAGAAATAAAATTTTAATCATGAGAAAATAAGATTTTAATCCAGGTCTTATTCCCCAACCAAATTTTTTTTTTCAATCTCACGTAAACATAAAGTATTATCTTGTCATGTTCTTTTTTTCTTTTTTCCATAGTGTCCAATCCGTGTTTAATGTCGCGTACATATTATCAACTTGATTCTTACCTAACAAGATGATGGGAAAGGACGGTCAAATTTTCTGCTCACGACGTATTGTTTGATGAAATATATACTGAATGCTAAAAGTGTCGAGTTCAAGTGTACGGTGTTGATAGATAATTAAATGCTGTCCCATTATTTTTTTAATGAAATATTTTTTAATATCACCAAGAGATGCTGTCGTTCATTAAATTTGTTTTTAATTTTCACCGACAGCCGTTCAATGTGATTATGTGAGGAGATTTTAAATTTGAACCACAAAACTTCTTTGCTTGGATAATAATTTGATAGGATTACATATCGACGGATATGAGTTCGGAATCCATGGTAAAAAATAGTCACGAAAGTTGTGTAGCGTGCATGCACACATATAACTTATTAATAATCATTTGACATTTAGGTTGTTTTTTTTCTTATGTTGGACTATGGATAACTTTGCCATTGATTTATGCAAATTAGGACTAAAAGAAAAAAAAAGATACGAGTTTATAGAGAAGCACAAGAAGAAGGAGAAAATATAGAAGCACAAGGGGTTTGACACATAAACAATAGAAGAAATCATGGAGCAGTCAAGAAAACGCAGAGGAAGTCATAGAGCGAGAAGCAAAGAAAGTATAGAAATAGAAGTCGCGATGATAGAAGCATAAACAAGAGAAGAAGGGGGAAGTCGGAGAATAAACATAAGTGAACGTGAAGCAAGAAGAAACAGAGGAAAAAAAAACAAGCATCAAAAGACGACCAAGGAAAATGACTCACTTTACGATTATATAATGTAAAATGCGGGTGGGAGTAAGGTAGATAAAAGAAAAACTCGTCGGGAAAACATAATATAAATAGCAAGAAAAATCTGGTAAAAGGAATTCATCTAGAAATAAAATCTAGCTTCGACCTTTCTTGGGAGCACAAAGGAGCTTGAATCCCTGCCCTCTTCTTGTTCCACCGGCCATGAACCTTCTTTCTCCTTTCTCTTGCATTTTCATCTCGCACCTCTTCCATCCTTGCGTGCATGCTTCAGCTCTGGCAAGGTGGCTTCACGATCGGACCTCAACACACTGTAGTGGCTCCAGATCCATTACAAGAATAATGGCTTTTAGCGTCATATTTCTGTCGCTAAATCGTCACCGATAGTAATAACTTAGTGACGAAGTAACAATAAACAAAAATGAATGAATTTATTTTTTTTTTAAAAAAACATTTATGACAAATTAGTGACGACAATAACAACAAAAAAATTATTGCTAATAACGATGGATTTTGCGACAGTTTAAAGACAAAAATCTAGCAGTCGCTATTTATTTTTTTAAAATAATAATCATAACTAACGATAATTTAGTGATGGTTTAGCGATGATATTTGTTTTCACTAATTTAAGTTATTCTTGTAGTGATCATTGGACCTTGAACCCTTAAACCCGCACAAGCCAGAAGAAGAAGAAGAAGAAGAAGAAGAAGAAGAAGAAGAAGAAGAAGAAGAAGAATAAGAAGAAGAAGAAGAAGAAGAAGAAGAAGAAGAAGAGAGAGAGAGTACGAGAGAGGAAAATATGCCAGGATTTATATATTTTTGGAGTGACGAACGCATCGAGGCTCATCTTGGCGTGTGTGTCGTTAATGCTCTGTGGCGCTATAGGCTTCTATAGTAATGTTGCTACAGTGATCAACGTGAATTTTTGAAAAGAAATTAATTAATCAAATTGGTGAGGCGGGTGTTATATTTTTGGTACTTTCATTGAGAGATATATCTTCCAGAGGCATCACTGGAGTCGCAGACAACTGGATCAAGAAGATGATCATAGCGGAAGGCATTCATTGGATAAGAATGGAAGAGGTGGTCTGCAAGTTGTAAAGCTTTGTGGAGTAGCAATTTAATACATTTATAGAGGGCATGAATTCCCTGAATTCGAAGTATGAAGCTTTGGCGAAAAAGGTTAGCAGCCTTGCAGAAGCAAACATCAGACAATACCAATTTCGGCAAGATCAGGTACAAATAACCGATCGTCGTCAATGAATAGTTTCTTAAGGAACATTAAGTTGGAGGTTCCCAAATTTTTGGGGGAAGATCCACTCGAATGGACTTTTAAGGTTGAACAATTCTTGAAATTTTATGAAGTGGCCGAAGAGAATAGGATAACTGTGTTTTGCATTTGCTTTTAAGGGACTGACATTGAAGTGCTATCATTAGATGTAGAGGAATAAGTATATTAGTTCTTGGGCTCAATTCATCAATGCCTTGAAAATCAAGTATGGGCATCGAAATTTGAAGATTTTTAGGGGTCATTCTCAAAGCTTACTCAGACAAGTTATGTATTGGAGTATCAGTCCTAATTTGAGAGATTATCTAACCGAGTGATAGAGATACCAAAATATTTCTTATTGTCTTGTTTCATTCTGGGTCAAAGCCTATAATATGAATAGAATTCCAAGCTTTTCAACCCACGTCACTCATGCATGCTATAAGTTTGCCAAGCTACAATAAGAAAAAAATTTTAAGACCAGAGATAACATGTCTTAGTTTTATAAATCAACATGCTACACAACCCCAACCCTCTTTAAACCAGTGTCACAACCTTATTGAAAAAATTATCAATTGTTAAACCAACACTTTCTACTACGTTTAACATTGCGCCCCTCAATACGGCCCCTAAGTTGTATACTGAAACAACTTCATTATCCCTCAGAAGACGAACAGAAGCTAAAATGATGAGTCGAAGGGAAAAAGACCTATGCTACAACTGCGAAGAAAAGTTTCATAAAGGACACAAGTGTCGACCCAAATTCTGGCTTTTAATGGCTGCACAAGAAGAGCAAGAGGGTGTAGATGAAGAGGATGCAACTAAGGTGGAGCTAAGGGAACAATTGGAAATCAGTTTGCATGCCATGTCCGGGGTATTACTACCATAGACATTAAGGTTAACATGGTGCATCCGAGGGCATTATATTACTATTTTGGTTGATAATGGGTCTACCCATAGCTTCATATACAAGGCGAAGCTACTAAAATGTTGGGACTACTCATTAATCCATTAAACTATTTCAACGTTATGAATAGAAATGAGGAGAGATTGAAGTGTGAAGGAATGTGTTCACATTTAGAGTTTTTGTGCAAGAGGTTATGTTCAAGGATGATTTCTATGTATTGCTCATTGAAGGAACATATTTAGTTTTTGGGAGTGCTATGGCTACAAATATTGGGTCTAAGTACTGTCGATTATAATTAGTTACTCATGGTCTTTGTGTGGCATGGACGACAAGTGCATCTTAAGGGGGACAATCAGATAAATCCTCAATAAGTAACCCATCACTAGTTGAAGAAGAATGATTCAGATTGATGAAAACATGACTTGTTATGAGTTGACATCTACTTGACTTATGTAAAGAATTCATTGTAGAAATAGACGCATCAGGAAGTGGAATTAGAGTAGTACTTATACTGGGCAATCATCCTATTTGTTATTACAACAAGAAACTAACTCCTATCATGCAATTCAGTCTATGTCAGAGAAATGTTTGTCATTGCTGAGGCAGTCAGAAAATGGAAGCAATATCTATTGAGTCATCATTTTACTTTTCGTACTGATCATTAGAGTCTTAAGGAAATATTGACTCAAGTTATTCAGACCCCTAAGCAACAATAGTACGTGGCTAAGCTAATGGGATGCTTTGTCCATGCTAGATGTTCCAACATCCATTTTTGTGGGATGACAATGCTATCTTCAACTTAATTAGCCAACTCAAATATGAGTACGACACTAATAAGCAATTGCAAATATTGTTTGATTAGTTCGTTAAGGGACAAGATAAGCGACTTGGATTAAGCTTGAGGGATGGATTGCTATATAAACAAACAAATTGTTCCTCTTACCTAATTCCCCACTGATTCCTGTTTTGTTGCAAGAATTCCATGAAACTCCTACTAGGGTTAACTTGGGATCTTTGAAGACCTATAAGAGATGTTGTGCTGAATTTTTTTGGGTCGACTAAGTTTCCAATGGAGAATTTTGTTAGAAGTTGTAAAGTGTGCCAGCAAATCAAGTTTTGCACTTCATCTATTTATGATCTTCTTCAAGGTTTATCTGCACCCAACAAAATTTGAGAGGATGTCCCAATGGATTTTGTGACATTACTCCCTTTGACCAATAGTTGTATAGTTGTCCTTGTAGTGATGGATCGACTATCTAAGTACTGTCATTTTGGAGTTTTACCAACTCATTACAGTGCTCATAAGGTAGCTAGGTTATTTCTGGACATAATGGTCAAACTACATGGGTTTCCTAGAACTATTGTATAAGATAGAGATACAATTTTCTTGAGTTCCTTTTGGAAATAACTCTTTGCTCACAGTTAAACTCAACTTCATATGAGTTCTGCCTATCACCCTAAGTTTGACGGATAAATTGAAAGTTGTTAACAAGTGTATGCAGCAATACTTAAGATATTTTGCTATGCACAGACCTACGACTTGGGTTAAGTACTTTATCTGGACATAATACTCTTTCAACACCTCATTCCATTCCAGCTCCAGATAACACCTTTTGAGGTAGTGTATGGCCAGAAACCTCCTAAATTCCCTATAGAGTCAGTCTAATGTGGAAGCCATTGACTCAAAGCTGTTAGACAGGGATGAGGTATTGAGAATCCTAAAATTGAATTTATCTAGAACACAACAACATATGAAGACATTGGCTGACTCAAAAATGTCAGATAAAGAATTTACAATCGACGAGTTGGTTTTTGTTAAGCTACAACTTTATAAGCCTGAATCTCTAGCTCAGAGAGTATCTCACAGGCTTTCCCCTAAGTTCTTTGGTCCTTTTCGGATACAAAAAAGAATTGGATTGGTTGTTTATGAGTTGACATTATCAACTAATTTCAAGATTCATTTGATGTTTTTTGATATAGAAAATAGCTTATGGTATAGTGACCATAGAGGCATCACTACCTAAACTATCTTCAGAACAGAGATATATAATTTCTCTAACTACTATTATATCTATTCATGTTATTAAAAATGACAAGGTCGTTTCTTTCCCCACGTCCTTATACAATGGTCGAGAAGGGACCCTCCGGCTTGGGAAGATCTGTATGCGTTTTGGTAAACCTATCTTAATTTCAAGATCGAGGACGATGTTGTGTTTTCCTTTGAGGGAAATTTGTTAAGTCTCGAAGATGACAACTAGAAGAAGAAAAAAGGGATGTGTTTAGAATACTGAGAAAATATATAACACAAGAAGAAGGAGAAAATGTAGAAGCACAAGGGGGTGACACAAAAACAACAAAAGAAATCACAAAGCAGTCAGAAGAAAGGCACAGAGGAAGTCACAATGTAGGGAGTAGAACAAAACATAGAAATAGAAGTGCGAAAGAGACATAAACAATAGAAGAAAAAGTAGAGACAATAGAAGAAAAAGTAAAGACAATAGAAGAAGGGAAAGTCATAAAAGAAACATAAGAGAACACGAAGGAGGAAAACAATAGGAGAAGAAATAGACGAAAAAACCAATCATTAGAAGATGGCGAAGGAAACCGACACACTTTAACGATTTTATAATGTAAAATGAGGAGTGGGGGTAAGGGAGAGAGAAGGAGAACTTGTCGGGAAAACACAATATAAATACCAAGGGAAAATTGGTAAAAGGAAGTAATTTGGAAATAAAATCCATCTGGTCACGAACATTCCTTCTTTCTCCTTTCTTTTGCATTTTCATCTTGCACCTCTTCCGCCCTCGCGTGCTACGCTTCGACTCCGACAAGACGTGTAACATCTTGACCCATCAAGATATTGTATGCTTTGGACCTTGGCCCACGCGATTTTAAGATGGGGTAAGGGAGAGAGAAGAAAAACTTTTCGGGAAAACACAACATAAATAACAAGGGAAAATTGGTAAAAGGAAATAATCTGGAAATAAAATCTGTCTGGTCACGAACCTTCCTTCTTTCTCCTTTCTTTTGCATTTTCATCTCGCACCTCTTCCGCCCTCGCGTGTTGCGCTTCGACTCCGACAAGACGTGTAACATCTTGACCCATCAAGATACTGTACGCTTTGGACCTTGGCCCACACGATTTTAAGATGAGTTGATAAGTTCAAGGTATGTCCACATATATACTCAATATTTTTTCTGTGACTTGTCCATGTGAGACTAATCCAAGACATGCCTCTTGCATCTTTCTCCCCTTAGGGACTCAAGGTCCTTGTTGAATAATCTCCCACCATAGCGTAGAGACTCACGTGGAGAGGCTCTGATACCACATGTAACATCTTGATCTATCAAGATATTATTTGCTTTGGGCCTTGACCCACACATTTTTAAATACGTCTTGATAAGCCAAGACATGTTCACTTATATACCCAACATATCTCTCTAACTTTTTATGTGAGACTAATACAAGGCATGCTTCTTGCATCACGTTAAAAAATTATGAGGGGCTAAGTACTATATCGTGAGTGCACGATGAGAGTCACATTTAGAACCTAAAATAGATAATATCTTGATAAGAATTGAGTACCTAAGGAGAATAGAGTGTTGCACCTCTCCGACACAAGTTAAAATATGCTTCAAAATAGTGCGGGCCAAGGTCCAAATCAACAATATCTTGATGGACTAGGATATTACAAGGCGGCTACACGATGAGACCTCGATACGCTATAGTGGCTCCAGATCGCTGGACCCTGAAACCCTAATCCTGCATAAGCCAAAAGAAGAAGAGAGAGATCGGAGGAGAAAAAAAATATGCCAAGGTTTATATATTTTTGAAGTGATGGACACATCGAGCTAGGCTCATCTTGGCGCGTGTGTCGTTAATGGGTTGCGGCACTGTGAGCTTCTACATTAATGTTGCTACAATGACCAGAATGAATTTTTGAAGGGAATTAAGCAAATTGGTGAGGCTGGTGTAAAACCATCTCAACTGAAATCGAGTTCATGAATTATTTGTAGCCATTGAGACCTTTCAACATTTTTTATTTCAGAGTAATAATAATAATAATAATAATAATAATAATAATAATAATAATAATAATAATAATAATAATAATAATAATAATAAGATACTTTGAAGCTGTACGAGATTTGGCAACGCATTTAATTCCTCTGTGAACCCGTCAGTTACTGATGATGACTTATGAAAGGGTCCAGTGCCTGCATTTGTGCAGTTTACGGATGTAATGTTACTTTCTCTCAGCACTCACATTCCTTCACTTACTTAAATTTGCCAATCCATCCAAGTACAAGAACAAGGTTCAATAATATATCTTCTTAGTCCTTGCTCATTCCCATACATTGACCCATTTCTTTCGATCGAGTTATTATAAAAGAAAACTAGAATATTAATGCAAATTTTTTTTTGGAAAATGCTCCAAAGTCCAAATAGAGAGCAAGCCTCAGAAATAGATGAGAGAGGAATTTTAAAAGGCAATAAGACAAACAAAGTTAAGTGTCAAAATATTAAAAAGTTGATAAGAGCAAAGTAGAATTTTAAAATAACTAAATAACTCTTTTTTATTGTAATATATAATTAAAAAGTAAACAAATCTCCTAAGTCAAAACAACTAGCTAGTTTTTGCACCCCAATCTAAATATAGTATATTTCATATCCCTACTTGTAATAGAAAAATCATTCCACTTTACAAGAAAGAAAATGCGTTATCGATAATGTTTTTTGCAAAAAAAAACTTTTTTCTCAAAATAGTTCCGTTCAATTAATGCATTGCATATAATTTCAAAGAATGCGTTAAATGTAAAATACGGAACTCAAACGTGGGGCCAATGCAAGGCTTTCTGTTGCACCAGGAATTAATGTGTTTTAAAAACCGGCCAACTACTTTCTACTTCCTTTATTAATTGCATTGAAGAAATTATGTGAACGAAGTAAAAAAAATATTTATGACAGCTCGACATGCATGGACATTATTCCTTTATAAAGAAGCATCATTAATGGTATCAGATGCTGTGCAATGTTAACTGTGTTTTTAATTTTATCTTTTGGTGTCCATTGCACTCAATAATAATAATAATAATAATAATAATAATAATAATAATAATAATAATAATAATAATAATAATAATAATAATAATAATAATAATAATAATAATCAAGTGGCAATTTGTTGTTTGAATTTCAAACTATTGATAAAAGTGTAATATTTCAATTTGAGGTAATTTATGGTTTTCTTGTTTGGATATTCTTTGCAAATTGTATTTATATTTTTCAAATACCGAAAAAAAAAGAAGCAGCCTTTGTTTTGTTATGTTTTTTTTTCTTATTCATTTGTTATTACAGTATTTGCATGCCCCTTTTGTTGAACATTCCAAGATAGATGAAAAAAAAGAAAGGATAAAAAGAGAGTTAAGTACTCTAATACTTAATGTCCTTGATTTGATCCTACTAAGGCTGTTTCGTCCTTATTCTTTTGCATTCTAAACTCTTTTCAACTTTCATCATCACTTATGTTCTCCACATCTTATTACTCCTTCTAGTGTGTTATAAATATTTTAATAAAGATATCTTCCATTGATGTAGGTGACCTTCTTAGTATTCTGAAATTCTTAATGCATGTTTTGAGCTTAATTATGATTAATTGGTGTAGTGGTACGTTGCGAAGTTTGATAATTTAATTAATTAATATTTGGTTAGCATAATATAGTACAAGCACTGGGTGGATTTAAACTAAAATAGCATTTGCCATACAATCTTAACTTTACAATAAACTGATTAAGTCGAAATAAGAAAAAAAAAGAGTATGTTGTCCATTGCACGAAATTTAAAAAATGGGCAATAGAATGAACATGAAAGAAAAAGGTAAAAATTCAAATAAACTTTTGCAATTAATTAATTATTAACTGACATTTCAGCTAATAATAAACATTCCTCAAAATAAATAACTAATATAAAATTTCAAAGTTGAAATTGTTTAACTACACCAGTTGTTCAATGTGCAAAAGATTTAAAAAACACGGAAGTTTCATAATAACAATAAAGTGTTAAGATCATATTGCGCAAGTTTAATATAGTATGGATAACATACGCAAAATAAGCTTTTACGTGTATACCAATAAATATTTGTTTCATATCTTGATCTACTTTGGGACACACATACCTTGTACAACACAACTTTTTTTTTCCTATAAACATTTTATTAAAACATTTTTGGCAATTGTTTAGGAGATAGTGAAGTAATTTATAAGTAAACTATGTATCAAAAGTTATTCAAGCAAAAACGAAAAAAGAAATCAAAATTTTATATCACTGGTTCAAAAATTATTTATTAATGAAAAATTCTTTTATTTTACCACTTAAATTTCTCACTAATATAGAATTTGAACACTCTTAATTTGCCTTTAACATTTTCTCTTGCCCATCATAACTATTAATAATAAAAGTGATGGTTTCCATTAAAAAATCACTAATTAGTTAACACATGTAGTTATGACTATTTAAATTATTAATTCAAATATCATTACGAGTGAAAATTTAGTAAAGTCCAACCGACAGTAAAAATTAGGGTATAACAAAGGATAATTGTTTCGATGATTAACAAAAGTAATTTAGGTGATGTAATTAACTTTGTTAAGAAGTACGAACCCATGCAGTTCGCAGAAGTCTAGATTAGGGTTGATTCAAAACTTCAGTAAAGAGCATTGATGTTTTCAGAAACAAGGTAGCTGGCATGCAATTACTGAAACATGCAAACAGCTGAGCCATATATATACATACATATCAGTGCAATATTACAAACTGTTTCACTTCCGGCATCTTTGCCAAACAGAGCACTCGTTGCCTATAAGCATGTAAAGCACGTCTCCAGCAGACCCGAAAGTACTACATGCAACAGTCGTCCTCATCACAATGTCACTCATTTAATCCATCCATGTGCACTACTTCTTCACAAAAAGGTAACCAGCAACAGCAATGCATTCATATTATATATGCTTATGTTCCTCTGGCTATATATAAGTGTGCCATATATTGTTGCAAGAGCTCAAAGCTGAGGAAGCCAAGTTGAAACTGTAACCAGTACTCATTTGATCTGCTATGGCTTCAAGACCTGGTCTCTTCACTGAATGGCCATGGCAAAGGCTTGGAAGCTTCAAGGTTTGCATGTTCTCCCATACTATCAAATCTATATTACGTTAGTTCATCAGTAACATCTATAAGTTCATTTTGATCAGTACGTGGTGTTGGCTCCTTGGGCGTTGCATAGTGTATACTTGATGGCGACCAAGGACGTGAGAGATTTGGACATGGCATATCTGGCCATACTACCATCGCTGTTGCTGAGGATGGTGCACAACCAGGTCTGGATAAGCGTAGCTCGCTTCCACAACGCTCGCAGCAAGCACCGGATAGTTGACAAGAGCATCGAGTTCGAGCAAGTCGACAGGGAGAGGAACTGGTACGTACTGAGCAGCATACATATATTATACCTTCTCTTTTTACATTACATGAAAAACACCCATTGCAAATTTTTTGCGACGGAAGAGCCATCGTAAATAAATTTTATGGTGACATTTCCGTTGTAAAAAGTTTGCGACGAACAAGTTTGCTATCGACATGCGACGAAGGAATCGTTGCAAATTGTGAATTTTTTTCAGTGTTAGTTGACTGCATGTAGGAGCATGATATGTATTGTTGGACACTGCGCTTGTGCAGGGACGACCAGATCATCTTCAACGGCTTGCTGTTCTACGTGGTTTACATGTACTGGCCGGCGACGGCGAACCTCCCGCTGTGGCGGGCAGATGGAGCGTTGATCATGGCGTTGCTCCACGCCGGCCCGGTGGAGTTCCTCTACTACTGGCTGCACAGGGCGCTGCACCACCATTTCCTCTACTCCCGCTATCACTCCCACCACCACTCCTCCATCGTCACCGAGCCCATTACATGTAAGTTTCAACAATTTAATTATCTGCTACCTGGTTCAAGAAATAGAGACCTTATAATATATTATTGTATGTATTAAAACTTGGTGATATTATATAAAGGAAAAAAGAATATGTATACAGAAATTAATGACACTTTCCGTACATACGAACAGTGTTCAAATTTTTTTGTACAGATAGTGTCGTTACTTTCTGTTGTGTTACACACACTACATTAAAAATGCGCTACACGCTCCCCGCCCTCATAAAGTGCGCTACACGCTCCCACGCACTACACTTACATAAATTGTGTATTTTAACATATTATAACCTTAAACATTTTATATTTATGCATGTATTAAAACTTAACTATGTTATGTTGTAGGATTTAATGTACCTAATAGGAACTCATAAATCATTAATTTTATGATTCATAATTAATTATGCATTAGATAATTAAAATATGTTCATTATCCTTACGTAGCATCAAATGCTAAGTAGGTTATAATAATAAATTTGAGTAAACATGAACTTTCCAAATTAAGTCCCGGTTCAATTAGGGATGTATTTATATTGTCCTAAACAAACCGGGTCGAGATTAGGATAACGCCCATCCCGGGGTACCTAATTCTGGACCGACTTGGACAACACTAGTTCACTTATATTTTGGGTAGCTCGTTCATGTGGCTTTTCTTTTCTTCGTACATAGAACTCTTTTGATGAAAGAAAGAAAACTAAGGTAAGAAAGAAAAAGATGGGCAACTTCCCAATTAGGTAGAGATGTACATGGCTGATAACTGATGAGAACACTTGAGTTAATGAAGAAGATCAGCCAAACATAAAATAATATAATATATTTTAATTTTAGCTAGAATCTGATGATTTTTTTATGTGAAAAAACACTCGACATTCTTCGTGTTCTTTAAAGTAAAAAGAAAAGATATATAAGTTTTTTAAGTCATATAATAATATGAAGTGATATTTTATTATATATGCTTATGTCATTTGTTCTAATATCCACCACTTATAGCTTATATTAATGGAGTAAATTATAGGCATATATGAGGAGACATTCAATATATATAATAATTTTGATTATGTAGGATTTTATAGAATTCGTTGAATGATTTTTGTGAAATTAAATATGTTACCGACTAACATAATCATCTTAGTGGTTTATATTTTTAACAAACTTTTATAGTTTAAAAATTGGTCATATATAGATTTCTTTTTGGGACTTCAAAGAATTTTAAAATTTCATGTTCGATCAAATTAGTCTTTAGGTTTGTGGAATTTTCGATTCTTTTACATACGTTCACATGCAGAGTCAATATATGCTACTCTAATAATTTCATGTCATTGCAGCCGTTATACATCCTTTTGCCGAACATGTAGCATATTTCCTACTCTTCGCTATCCCGATGGTGACGGCAATCAGCACTCAAACAGCTTCAATCACAACCTTTGTGGGGTACATCGCTTATATCGACTTGATGAACAACATGGGGCACTGCAATTTTGAGCTAATCCCAAAGTGGCTGTTTCAGGTCTTCCCTCCTCTCAAGTACCTCATGTACACCCCCTCGTAAGTACACCCAATCAATCATGCTCCAGTTCATTGTCATAAGAAATTACAGAACAGTTATATATTACTGCGATGACTACTTGTTGGAATTATATATCCCACAACATGCACGCATACCACATACCTTTGATTTCTTTGACATATAGTTTCATGTCATATGCAGGTTTCATTCTCTCCATCACACTCAGTTTCGAACGAACTATTCCCTGTTCATGCCATTCTATGATTACGTGTATAGCACAGCCGACAAATCAACAGATGAGCTATACGAGAGATCACTGAAAGGGAAGGTTGAAGTGCCAGATGCTGTTCACCTTACTCACCTCACAACACTGCAGTCCACTTACCATCTGAGGCTGGGGTTTGCCTCATTGGCCTCTAGGCCTTACAAGTCCAAGTGGTATACCTTGTTGATGCTGCCCATGGCATGGATATCGATGTTGCTGACATGGTTATCTGGATCTTCCTTCACTGTCGAGAGAAATGTTCTGAAAAAGTTGAAGATGCAAACATGGGTTATACCAAGATACAATTTCCAGGTAAGGCTAATTGATCACTGGAATAAGTCCTTTTGTGGTAATGTTAAGAGTTATTTGACACACACTTTTGAGCAGTATGACTTATCTTGGGAGAAAGAAGCTATCAATGACTTAATTGAAAATACAATTCTTGAGGCTGATGCAAGAGGAGTAAAGGTTCTAAGTTTGGGACTTTTAAATCAGGTATGATACAACAGACCTTTGTCTAAATAAAGGAAAAGTACATAGTCCATAAAGGCTAAAGAAAAATAACAGTTTACACTTGAAGAATATTATTTAAATTTTTTTTTTATGTAACAAGTTACATATGTAACAAATATATGAGCTTGTCAATTGCGGCACAGTATACATGTTGTATATGACGGTTCAAATGTTTGCTACAGATGTACTGAAAAAAAAAGGTTGCTAAACATGTACTTCATTGTATACTCTTAATGTCTAACAGAACCTGTATAATATAAGAATAAAAAAAGAATACTGATAGGTGATAAGTAGTGTAACTAAAATCTGAAATTCAAGATAAAACAATGTGTACTTGATAAAAATGGCAGTATTCATAAAGAACTGAAATTTCAGGACAAAGAGCTCAACGAAAGTGGTGGAATTTATCTTCACAAACATCCAAAATTAAGGCTGAGAATTGTGGATGGAAGTAGTCTTGCAGCTGCATTGGTTATTAACAGACTTCCTCTAGGAACAGAGAGGATCTTTCTAGTTGGCCATATATCAAAAGTAGCTTCTGCAATAGTCACAGCTTTATACCAGAGAGGTGTTCAGGTATGAAATGCATTTCAGGTAATTCTCACAATCTTTGTTAAATTACACTAAGACTAGAAATGTGGAAACAGGTAATCATTGCAGATAAGCAAGATTTCTATATGCTGACATCACAGATATCAGAAGTTGCAGCAAGCAATCTGACACTTTCAGAAAAATACAGGCCTCAGGTACCCTTTATTTCTCAACTACACCGAAATACTGATAAGCAAGCATCCACTTAAGATATTCATATTTATTTCCAAAATTGTTGACACGAAGAGTAAAAGGAATTCTATATGATTCGGAAGTCAAAATGGTAGCATAAAATTTTTTTGGATGACAAACTTTACATACTTAAAATATTTAAAAATATGACATGATAGTAGAGATTTTTTCCAGCGACTAAACATTTCCATCTGACAGTACTGGACATTCATATACGTAACGGAAAGCAAACGAACAATAAGGCAAATGTTTTTTTCTAGGTTAACTTGATTTAGCTAACATACTGGTTACTTAGTGAACATGTTTTTTATAGTCATAAACCTAGATAAAATTCAAACTGGTGATACAGTAAAAATAATAGTATTCAGTCAGCTTAGTCAATAATCTAATGATAAATATGGAGAG
Organism: Pontederia paniculata; assembly: GCA_001647135.1. NCBI lineage: Eukaryota > Viridiplantae > Streptophyta > Magnoliopsida > Commelinales > Pontederiaceae > Pontederia > Pontederia paniculata. The sequence continues at coordinate 27,401 of LTAE01001480.1, read as the reverse complement.
TTGTTTAGGTATGGATAGTGGGGGATGGTTTGGATGATGCTGAACAAAGGAAAGCATCCAAAGGGACAATATTTCTGCCTTTCTCTCAGTTTCCTCCAAAGAAGGTTCGCAAAGACTGCACTTACTACACAACTCCAGCGATGAAGGTTCCTGACACATTGGAGAACATGCATTCCTGTGAGGTACATATATATGGACTACTATTTAACTAACAAAGTTTTGCAAGAAAATCTAGTCAGAACTAAAATGAACATGAAACCTTATATGTCGTCTTCATTTTGCTGATTAAAATTGAGAGAATGAGCTTTTTATGTTTGCATTTTCTTCACAGAACTGGCTACCTAGAAGGGTAATGAGTGCATCTCGTGTTGCTGGAATAGTTCATGCACTAGAAGGCTGGTCTCTGCATGAGTGTGGTGATGCAATGCTAGACATTGAGAAGATATGGTCTGCTGCGCTACATCACGGATTTCTTCCCTTGACTCAAGTTTGAGTACATATGTATTGTTCAACACGAAGAACACTAGGCTGTGCTTTCCTAATGAATTTGTGTCCCAATACTACTATATAATGTATCTGCATAAAACATCATCTTTTTCTTCAATTTGGTGGGAATACTGAGACAACCTCATATGCCAAATATTGAGAGAAAGATTAGGCAAAGTTATCCTTAATGTACTATTTATCAAGGTCCTCAAATTTTCCTCATGAATGTTCCCCCTCAACCATATATGATGTTTAGTGTACCGCTTAAGAAGTACCTGAACTAGAAAAAGAACTCCAGTTTTATATGAAACTCACTCCAGAAACATTAGTATAGAGAATGCCAAACTTATAGTAAAAAACCAAAATCAGAAAGTAAATATCTTGTACAGGCCGAGAGTGCATCAAGGATGAAGCATATTCAGGGCACCTACATATAGTGCTTTTGCTAAATTATAGAACCAAAAGACAAAAAAATGTAAGAGAAAGATTATCAACTCTTTCCCATGTTACAAAGGAGACCTAAGTTTATTATGATGAAAAATAAACCAGAGATAACATAAGTTAATCTCTAAAAGAATGTTATTTATGAATGCCTCTTGAAATTCAGTCACTCTTAAGTATACTGTTAGTAAGAATGATTAACTGAAACAGAAGACACCATTAAGACAATATTTGGTTTGAACAATTGAAGGCACAGCAAATTTTTGTTGCAATTAATGAAGTGCAACTTGAACAGATATTGTTTCAATCACTCTTTAAGTATACTGCTTTTAATATCATTTTTTAAAGGAAAAAGGATGACCAACAGCTGTTTTTACTATAATTGCAGTTGATCACATTTTCTAGTAACCAAATTCCTGAGTTGCAGATTACAATGAGGATTTCGTACAGGCAAACAACCCTTACAATAAGTTCTATGAAAATACATTCATCAACAAACTTCCATTCACCAGATTATAAATGAACTAACTGATACAAACTAAGCTGGTGCGTAGAGCATAATTAATTCATTATTTATCACAGAGTAAGGATGAAAACATATATGAACAATAAACTAGAATGAAAATACATTTCATAAAGAAACTTATGTTAAAAGAAAATAGAGAACAAACCAACTAAAACAAGCCAAAAACCAACACTTCGGGATCACCTTCTGTTACCATGGAATGTGAATCTGATATGGATACAAACCATATACTGGATGAGCTTGTAGTTTGATTATTTGACAACATTTTGAGTTTATGAATTTACAAGTTTTAGGAGGAAACAGAATCTACAAGTAGAATTTCTGATGAAAACTTTTGAAGTACCATGAATGGGGAAGCCACAATAGAATGATAATAGCATATCCATCTGAAATATCTCTTCCATATTCAACTTAATGGAAGTAAAATGAGCAAGCAAGCACCTTAGCAGAGAGCTCTTTCTATCTTCTGTTCAAAAGGAGTGGATCAATTTTTTATCCTGTAACAACCAAGAAACTAGGTGCTCTCCAACCTTCATCATTGAAGTTTATCAAACCAGATGAGTGAAGCTAAGTATCATACTTCTCTCTATTTTCTTGTAGCACTTGAAATCCTTTTCATTTCAGATGCTGAATCAACTACTTGTCTCTGGCAATTCCAGTTACTACCTGCAGTATCCAAGACTGGTATTTCACCAGGACTCCCACGCGGGAACTTCCGTGATGAAAATAGGTATGATGACTGTATAATGCCCTCCACAGTCAAAGCACCTAAAATAGGTCGTCCCTCTCGATTTAGTGAAGTGTGTGAGCGATGTGAATAACTCTCTTGTGGTCCTTCAAAAGTTGAATTATCTGAGGAAACCAACCAGCTCGAGAGGCTGGCATCAAGAGATATCTCTTTCTTTGTTGACAAATTTGGAGCATTAGTGGGCATCTGGGGCTTCTTAACCACCAAAACAGGTACTGAATTGGACACCATCTCATTCTTCAGCTCTGAGTTGATGTTCTCTTTTTCAGTATTTTTTATTGGATCTGCACAGACCTCAAATTCCTTGTGCATTGACATGTTCTCCACAGAATTCAGCACTGAGTTAGCATACTGGCTCCTATCATGCAAATGAGCTTTTACCGAACTAGTTGCAAGCTTCTCAGAAAAAGACATGCGCATCATATCTGGACATCTATTTTCACGGAAATCTCCTTGTTCCTTTTCGCCTGATAGTCGAAAGAAGGACTCATACGATTCGTCTTCTTCAGTGCCAGCCTGATAATCCTGTTCATCAGAGTCACAGTCCTCATAATCATCCTCGTCGTCTTCATCCCCAATGTCGATGTAGTCAACACTATCACAATTTTGGTACCTATGGTTTGAAGGGAATGTACTTGAATTTGGCCTAAATTTATCCCCTGCTTTAGGCAATTCCATCTTTTCATATATACCTCCATTAAGGACATTAGCGAAATGCTTCGGATCTTCATCATTCACCACTGCTTCATAAGTTTTGATGTTCATATCAAATGTTACTTTCTTCTTCCCACAGACAGGGCTACCTCTCTCATGGTTCTCCCTGAAAAGCTAACAAAGCATCAATAGTCCGGCAGATATCGAGAAGAAGAAATAAAAAAAAACCATCAGGCAGGAAACTTTCCAACAGTTTACTACATGGACATATCGACGAACACTTGGTATACCTGAGCGACACAGGCGAACCGTAGCCACCAGCGACTTCTTGTTCAACTGCAGGTTTCTCGGCGAAGCCTCCCGGCAAGAATCGTGCAGATGGCGGCGGTCTGTGGAGTTCATGAAACTGAAAAAAAAAAAAAATGGAAGCATGTTAACGAGAGAGGTATCGATCAATGAGTTCATGAACAGCGTTGAGCAATGAAAGATGACTGAACAGATGGAACTCGACACGCCGGATTGAGCGGCGGAGTCCTCGTCGACGATCTCCGGCGTCTGCGATCCTTGGAGCCTCCTCCGAAGCATCTGAAGAAGCAGTTCATTCTTTTGCATCAACAACCAACTCCTCCTCCACTTTAAATTAGATAATTTTCCTGTGTAAATTTCAATGCTTAGAGGAGGAAAAATAAGAGAACAAATCTGAAGACGAAGAGAGATATTTATATTTTTTTCGTAATGTATTTTCTTTTAATTAAAATTTTGAGCTATTAATCATCCAACTCTAAAATTTAATTTCATTAATTAATTAACTATATCATCCAAATTTAATTTTTTCAAAAAAAAGGAAAAACCTATGCAAATCAATCCACTCGAGTTTTTCATTAATTTTCAAATTATCAGATGATATTTAAATTTTTGGTAACTTTTTTAAATCAATGTTAAGTATAGTTTTTACTATTTTGTGATCCATTTTTAAAATCATAGCCCTTACGATAAGATCTTGCATTCCTCCAACCCATTTAGTAGCCATGGAAACTTGAAATAATTTAGAAAGTTATGTATGAGACCGATCTAGAAATCACGACTCTCATGCACTTTTTCGATTTATCGTTCAAAAATTGTTCACTGGTTTTTATTTTAAAATGATAATATAAAAAATAAATTTTCAATACTTAATTTGATCTCAATATATATATATATATATATATAATGTCTACCTACTAAACCGTTAGAGTTAGCACTCTCCCGCACTTTTTATCAGCTTAAATTGAAAACCATGAGATTCATTTTTTAATTTGTTTATTAAAAAAAAGAGTTAAATAAGATCAAACATTTAATTTAATTTTGAAAGTTATAATCGAATGTGTAAACAAATTAAATAAGATCTCAGGAGCAAACGTTTTCAACAATTTTAAGGTCGTGGATAAAACTACATCTAAAATTATTTAATACTTAATATATATATATATATATATATATATATATATAAAATTTTAATGAAGGTATATCATATTTAAGTAAAATATATCATATATTCTATCATTTGAACAGTCATATTTAAAATTTATGCCTAAAAAAATAAAAAAAATATGAATTTTAAATAAATTAAAGTTAAATTCAAATAATATAATATACAGTGTATTCTACTTAAATAAGAAATATCTTTCGAAGGGCTAATATTCCTCACTCACATAAAATAAATTTTTAAAAAAATGAAAAATGAACATTATTTGTCCTATACTAAAAATCTCAACTAAAATGTAAATAATATTTAATATAAAGAGTCTAAGCAATATGCTCTAGATACTTATAAATAAAAAAATCATGATTTAATATAAGAAAATGCAAATTAAAACTAAAAAGGTATATAAATTTTATTGATAAAATTCGAAGATATTTAAATCGAGGATGAGTCACTAAAGTGCTTATTCTCATAACAAAATATATTACAAAAAGATGTTATTTATAATAATATTAATAATAACTCTAGATGCATAGCAAAATGTGTGACAACGAATTGGCGCGGAGAAAACAGAGCCAGCGCAAAATGCTTGTTTTGCAAACTGCTCCCACGTCCGTTCATGTAACCTCGTCATCCCATGCAGTAAACTCCAAAAACAAAACACCCAAAACAACGTCCCCTTTCTTCCTCCTCCTACAAAGCCAGCCAATTTAGCTACACAAAACAAGCCCCGCCGCAGCATGCTCCTGCAACATCTCCATCTCCCTCCTCCTCCTCCTCCTTCCTCTCTCCTCCTCCGCCTCACGCCTCCTCCTCCTCTTCATCGGCGTGCCGCTCCCCGGAGGCATGGGCCGCCGCGCCTCTCACTCCTCCTCCTCCTCCTCCTCCAACAACACCGACCCCGATGACGTCGAGCTCGACTGCCCCTTCGGCCGGCTCGACGCCCTCTGCCGGTCCGACCTCCGGGAGACCGCCTACGAGATCTTCTTCATGTCGTGCCGCTCGTCCCCCGGCTTCGGCGGGAGCAGGTGCGCCCTCGCCTACCACCCGTCGCTGCGGACGACGGACGGAGGGGATACCGGGTCGCCCACGGCCGGCGGGGGCCCTAAGGGAGGGACGGGGATGATGGTGCAGAACAGCAGGATAAAGAAGGCCTTGGGGCTTAAGACGAGGCGGTCATCGCCGCCGATGAGGACGGTGACGACCCCGTCGGGCTCCAGCAGCGTGCCGAACTCGCCGGGGAAGGTGAGGCGCCCAATGACCTCCGCGGAGATCATGCGGCTGCAGATGCGGGTGACAGACCTGAGCGACGGCCGTCTCAGGAAGACCCTCATGCGGACGTTCGTCGGCCAAGTGAGTCCGTTGTTCACCCTTTTAATTAGTGCTCTCTTCTCTGAACTCTCGATTTCTTATCTCTTCACTTCACTAATTTCTTCTGTAAAAAAGATTGGTAGAAGAGCAGAGACAGTTATACTTCCATTGGAACTGCTCCGGCAGCTAAAGCCGTCCGAGTTCAACGACGCACAAGAGTACCATCAATGGCAGAGGCGGCAGCTAAGGATCCTCGAAGCAGGGCTCCTCTCCTGCCCATTCCTCCCCGTGGACCGCCTGAACCCTGCCGCGGTACGCCTCAAGGAGCTCGTCCGAGCGAGCGAGAGCAAGCCCATCGACAGCAGCAAGAACTCCGAGGCCATGCGCGCTCTCTGCGACGTCGTTGTCGCGTTGGCGTGGCGCTCCCCCAACGGCGGCGCCGCCGGTGAGGTGTGCCACTGGGCGGATGGGTACCCGCTGAATGTCGAACTCTACGTGGCCCTGCTGCAATCCATCTTCGACCTCCGCGAGGAGACCGTCGTCCTGGACGAGGTCGACGAGCTCGTCGAGCTCATGAAGAAGACATGGTCCACTCTTGGCATCAACAGGATGATCCACAACGTCTGCTTCGCGTGGGTGTTGTTCAAACGATACATAGAGACGGCCCAAATCGAGCCGGACTTGCTGCGCGCGACGCTGGCGGTGCTCGTCGACGTGGGCAACGATGCCAAGAGGCGCGACCGCGAGGAGAGCTATCTGAACGTCCTGTCGAGTGCATTGGTGGCCATGCAGCGGTGGGCGGAGAGCAGGATTCTGGACTACCGCGAGAACTTTGAGAAGAGCACAGTGGCGAACATGGAGAACATCCTCTCCTTGGCGCTCTCGACGTCGAAGATAATGATCGAGGATATCTCAAGCAGTGACGATCGCAAGAACGTGATTGCAGGGAACACCATTGTCAATCGAATCGATTACTACATGAGGTCTTCCATGAGGAATGCATTTAGCAAGGTACGTTCCTACTTTTGCTTAATTAACCTGGCAATGGAATCGAACTCTAAGCAGTAATCTTGTGATCACAGATTCTGGAGACTGAAGCTGCAAGGGACGACACCGTGATCGTCCTCGTCAATGAAGACCCAACCCAGATTCTGATACAACTGGCGAAAGACACAGAGGAATTGGCTCTGGACGAGAAGGAAACGTTCAGCCCCGTGCTGAAGAAATGGCACCCCGTTCCGACCGCCGTGGCCGTGATGACCATCCACAACTGCTTCGGCATCGTGCTGAAGCAGTACTTGACCAAGGTCACGAGCCTCACGACCGAGCTCGTCAGAGTTCTGCAAGCCGCCGCGAGGCTGGAGAAGGCCCTGGTGAAGATGGTGGTGGAGGACTCGGCCGACTGCGAAGATGGCGGGAAGGGCGTCGTGAGGGAGGTGGTGCCTTATGAGGTGGAATCCATCGTGATGGCCCTCCTCAAGTCTTGGATCGAGGACAGGATAAGTATTGGGAAGGAGTGCCTCATCCGAGCAAAAGAAACAGAGGTACGTACGTTACGTACATATGCATGGATGCTTTCTGTACGTTTGGAACTCAAATGTGGACTCGACGTTATCGTAATTGCAGAGTTGGATGCCGAGGTCGAAGAATGAGCCCTACGCCCAGTCGGCAGTGGATCTGATGAAGCTGGCCAAGGTGACTGTGGACGAGTTCTTTGAGATCCCAGTGGGAGCGAGGGATGACATGGTTCATGAGCTTGCAGATGGCTTGGATAACATTTTCCAGGAGTACACTGCCTTCATTGCACAATGCGGTAGAACCATGCATGCATTATATTTTATGGTCTGTAAATGCAGAAGCATGGCCTCTAAGTTAATAGTTGTAAGTGCACTATTTCTGTTCTAATGGCAGGTACAAAGCAAAGTTACATCCCCACCCTGCCGCCATTAACGAGGTGCAACCAGGACTCAAGGTTCATCAAGCTGTGGAAGAAGGCCGCTGCCCCGTGCCACGCCGGAGACGGCCACGAAGACGAAGAACGGAACGGCGAGGCCTCCGACTGCCACGACCCGAGGCCGTCCACTAGCCGCGGCACGCAGCGGCTCTACATCCGCCTCAACACCCTGCACTACCTCCTCGCCCACCTGCACGCCCTCGACAAGTCCCTCTCCTTCTTCACCCGCAACGGGCCCTCCCAGAACTCCGGACGCCTCGCCGGCTCCAACCGCCGCCTCGGGCCGTCCTACCACTTCGACCTCGCGCGGTCGGCCGTGCAGTCCGCCATCCAGTACGTGGCCGAGGTCGCGGCGTACCGCCTCATTTTCCTCGACTCGCACCACTCGTTCTACGACGGGCTGTACGTGGAGGACGTGTCCAGCTCCCGGATCCGCCCGGGGCTGCGCATACTGAAGCAGAACCTGACGCTGCTCGTCTCCATCCTCACCGACCGGGCGCAGCCGCTGGCGGTGAGGGAGGTGATGAAGGCCTCGTTCGAGGCGTTCCTCATGGTGCTGCTCGCGGGGGGAATCCGGCGGGCCTTCCTGCGCTCGGACTACGACATGGTGGCAGAGGACTTCCGGCAGCTGAAGCGGGTGTTCTGTACGTGCGGCGAGGGGCTGGTGGCGGAGGACGTGGTGGAGAGGGAGGCGGAGGCGGTGGAAGGGATCGTGGCGCTGATGGAGCTGCCGACGGAGCGGCTGGTCGAGGACTTCAGCATCGCGGCGTGCGAGGCGAGCGGGTTTGGGGCGCTCGGCGGGACGGCGGAGGCGCAGACGGTGCCGATGCCGCCGACGACGGGGAGGTGGAACAGGGCGGACCCGAACACGCTGCTGAGGGTGCTCTGTCACCGGGACGATCACGTAGCCAACCAGTTCTTGAAGAGGACCTTTCAGTTGGCCAAGAGGAGGTGATCCCTGGACGTACCTCTTTGTTGTTGTTATTATTTTTATGTGTAATTTAATTAATTAATTAATTATTCATATAGGCCACCTTTTTTAATCTGCATTTTGTAATGTTGTTGTAAAATTCAAATGAAAAAAAAAAGTAATCATGAGAGAAGTGGCAAATGAGAGCAGATGCCTCAGAACTATAATTATCCAATTACTCCATTTTTTTAAACATAATTAGCAACCTCAGTGGCCTAAGTTACACATCTCTCGGCAACAATTTTGAAATCAATTTCCTATAGGGATATTTTTTATATCAATATCTAGAGATCTTTTTTTTAGAGAAATCTTAACCATTATATTTAAGGATCAGTAAGGTCATATAGGGGGTCCCTCAACCAAAAAACATTTGCTCTATTATCTCTTACGGATTTTGCTAAAAAGTCCGCAGCTTGATTAGACCTCGCGAAAGATATGATTACATTTTATAGAGCTTAATAATGATAGAAATATCCAATAATCAGTTAATATATTCTTGATCCGCCATGGTGATTTCGCCTTTTTTGTAAGGAGATCGAGTAGGTATGTTAAATCCAGCTCTACGATAACTCTATCAATTCCAAAGTCGACACATTTGACTAACCTGCATCTTACAGCCCAAGCTTCAGCTTCCAATGTCGATCCGATTGGCCTAAGCTTCAGCTTCCAATGTCGATCCGATTGGCCTGCATGAACAGCTTAATCCAGCTTAGAGGTGAGGGCTCCCACTAGACCCTACGATTCATCACATAACGATTTTTTTAATTAGAAGATATTTCAGAACACCATGACGTTTAAATAATATATTTTCCTCGCTTAAAATTGAATTAACGTTAAGTAGTGTTTAACATTCCCAGAAAATAGCAATTTCAATTAACGGAGATCAAATATTTCCACTAAGAAAAAACACTGCAACTACTAATCAACTCTGGTTAGTAGCAATGCTTAGAATGAGGCCAAATTGTGTACGATAATAGATAAGAGTAGTAGCATGATTATAGTTGGTGAAGTTTTTGTTTTACTTACCTGTGTGGTTGTAGTCACTGTAACCGTTGCCTGTAATGACCGTGATTTCAAGTACCTACAATGGTTGCAGTTTATCTACCGAAAAAAGAAATTGTTGCAGTTTGTGTTACTGAAATTATGGATGAAAGTCGCTGATGAACAATATTTCTGGATCTAAGAAACATGATTCCGGGAAAGGTAATAGACATCTGATAAGAGGCACATTTTCTGTTGTTAGTAGGTCTTGACCTGCCTGGCAATCATCTCAGTAAGTCAGTATCTCACATGAAACATCCCAAAAGAAATAACAAAATTTTCTGAACTTATAGAGGAACTATTTGAATGGCTCTATTCCAGAGAATCGACAGACTGAAATGGTTGGAATTCCTGTGTGGATGAATAGACTCTTAGGCATTTGATGTTCTTGGCTTCTTCGAGCTTATCAACTATAAACAAACATTAGATGACCCTTCAATATACAGTGGCAATGAAGGACTTTGAGGGCCTCCATTAACACCAAAATGTGTAGAGATGATGTCGTTCCATCTACTGGTCATATGTATGAAGAGCTGATAACAGGGTTTTAAACTTACATCATTCAGATTTTGAATTTTTATGGCAGTTTATGCTTCAAGAAATCCTTTAGCTTTGCCTACTTCCATGTCATTAATGGCATGTAACTAGGAAGAGAGAGAGAGAGAGAGAGAGAGAGAG
>LTAE01001480.1:3237-17006 GCA_001647135.1 Pontederia paniculata | reverse complement strand
GAGAGAGAGAGAGAGAGAGAGAGAGAGAGAGAGAGAGAGAGAGTACTGGAGCACAAAGGAGCATGAAATGGTTGCATACTGTGTTCCTCTAATAAGAAAATAAGGAAGCATATATCTCGTCCCCTTCTTGAGATAATACCTCCTGCAATAAATTTTATTGCATACACAATTTAATTTTTTATGTTTCTGAAACATTTTGACATTTCTCTTTTATTTTTCTATTGAACATTTGAAATGAACACTAAAACTTACCTGTGATCCATGTAACGACTAGCTACTAACACAGTTTTTTAGGTTTTCAAAATCTTTAATGGGAAAAAAAATTAAAAAATAAAAAATCTTTATTGGGCTAATTGATATAACTCTTAACTTGTTTACTGTCTTTGGCTAGAAATGCAAAACCTGCCGTCATTTGGTATCAGGTAAACTCTAAGTACTAACTGCATTTCGTTTAGTAAAACCATCCTTATACCAACACTAATTTTAGCACTTGACAATTGTGAGATATTAGATGAGATCAAAGTTGAAAGACAATAATAAATTTCCAAAGACATGCAACCATATAACTCTAATTAAGCGTGCATCAACTTTGTGCCATACATGCATATAAGTTTGGACCATTATATTTGAATGCACCATAAAGAGACTTATCATCAGGGCTGCGTTTCTTTCTGGTCCTTTTTTACACCTTTGGTCCAAACATTTGCAAGGCTTTGATGGAACATTGGTCCAAGCATTTGCAAGGCTTTGCATGCCTTGAATCCTTGCCCTGCAGATAGGAATTAATGGAGCATGGAGGGATTAGAATATGTAGCACAATCTCACATTATGAACACCATAAATAGTGCTGCAGACTTTTGCTTAGCAGGATTTTCATATCACATAAAAATATTTGGAACTTGTAATGGTAAATCATCTGTCTTGAGTAAAACTAAATTATATGGGGTAAACAGTTGATGTATAAGAAAAAAATCATGTGTTCTTACATCGATTCTAATGTATATTCATTTAAACACAAGATTACCAAACGGTTGATTGACTCGAGTGATAAAAATTTAAATTTTACCAAGAAAGCCATATCATTGAACTCAGTAAGCATACAAGAGAGATAAAGTAAACCTAACTCTTGGCATATTTTCTTTCTAAAAACATTGTAATAATGAAAGATATGGTTCCCTATCTCATAACTAGACATCATATCTTATGATGCATCAAGTAAATCCTAAATTCTCTCTGGAATATGCAAATCTGTATAACTTCATAGTTTGTCTACCTGCAACAATATCTTCCTTCCATATCTGGGATACCCCTAGAAATTAATAGAAATCAATAACCTTGCCTCTAAAGTGAATATTGTTGGCATTAATGTAATGGATTTAAAATATTGTGGGCACTACAATCCCTTGATTTTTCGGTTGAGAAAATTAAGACTCAACCATCATCAAAGTCAGGATCAATGCCCAATATGATGATTAGCCTCATCAATTAATCATAATCTTATTATCGATAAAAACAATGAGTCCATGCAATGTACTTAGCTTGTAACAATCTCCCTCCACAGTTCCACCAGATTCCAAAAATGCAGCAGCATCATCTATTCACGTTCTGGTTGTTCCTAATCTCCATCTCCTCTTAACTAGCTATTAACACGGTTTTCTAGATCTTCCTAATCTTTAATGTGCTAATTCATACACTCTTAATTTGTTTATGATCTTTGGCTAGAATGCAAGACCTGCAGCGATTTAATATCAGGTAAACTCAAGTACTAACTGCATTTCATTTAGGAAAACAATCCTTATATGAAAACTAATTTTATCACTTGGCAATAGTGTGATATTAGACAATATCAGACTTGAAAGACAATAATGAATCTCCAAAGACATGCGATTGGTGAACTCTAATTAATCGTGCATCAATTTTGTGCCATACATGCATATGAGTTTGGACCATTATATTTCAATGCACAATAAAGAACCTTATCGTCAAGATTATGTTTCTTTCTGGCCCATTTTTACAACTTTGGTTCAAATATTTGCAAGGTTTTGCAAGGTTTTGATGGAGCATTGCCTTAAATCCTTGCCCTACAGTGTGATGAATTAACGAAGCATGGGAGGATTATTTAAATTTCAACTTCATTTCCTAATGGGCTGAATTTGAAAATTGAATTCTGAAAAGTATGGAAGTGGTTTTTTTTCTTCCCTAAGAATCTATTAAGTTAAATAAAAAAGAATTTAAAAAATATATGAAGCACAATCTCAAATTTTGAACACTAAAGATATGATGCATGCTTTTACTTAGCAGGATCTTCGTATCAGACAAAAGAAATTGGAACATATAATTTCTGTAAACCATCTCCCTTAAGCAAAATTAAATTATATGGGGGTAAATCTATTGTATGTATAAGAAAGAATTATGTTTTTTTTAAACCAAAGTATATTCATGTAAACAAAAAATCAACCGAACGCTTGATTGAATCAAGTGATAAAACTTGAATTTCAGTAAGAAAGTCATAGCATTGAACTCAGCAAGCATAGAAGAGTGGTAAACCAAACTGTTGCCATATTTTTATAAAAACACTGTAATAACAAAAGATATGGTTCACCATCTCATAATGAGACGTTACATCTTATGATGCATCAAGGAAATCTTATATTCTCTATGTAGTGTGCAACTCTGTATAAGTTCATTCATGATTAACATGCAGCAATTTATACCTCACATATCTGGGATAACCCTATCAAGTAATGGAAATCAATAACTCACGCACTACTTAGAGAAGAATAATTAATCACAAGATACAATTTAAGTGAATATTGTTGGTATTAATATAACGGATTTATATATTGTGGGCGCTAAAATGCGTAGCTTTTCTGGTTGAGAAAATTAAAACTCAACCATCATAAAGGTCAAGATCAATGCCCACTTAGATAGTAATCCTCATCAATTAATCATAATCTTATTATCGATAAAAACAATGAGTCCATCCCATGCATTTAACTTGCAACAAGCTCCCTCCATGAACCCACCAGATTCAAAAAATGCAACAGCAGCATCTGTTCAAATTCCTCTTTTTCCTACTTCTCTACATCTCCACTAACAATTCTAGAGCAGAGACTGAAGCACAGGCTCTGCTCAACTGGAAGTCCACATTGTTTCAGCCTGACTCCCTTAGCTCATGGTCCCTGGCCAACTTCACAAGCCCATGCAAATGGTATGGCATCCGCTGCGACGTCGCCGGCAGTGTTCTGCAGCTGAATTTGCCATATTCTCAAATCAATGGCACACTTCAAGGATTAGACTTCTCTTCCCTTCCTAGCCTCACTGGCCTAAACCTTAGCAATAACTTCATCTATGCATCAATACCTCCAAATATCTCCCTTCTTTCTAAGCTCACCACATTAGACCTCAGCTTTAATTACTTATCTGGCGAGATATGGCCTGAATTATTCAGCAATTGGTCTGATCTCATTTACCTTGATGTGCATAGCAACAATATATTTGGCAAGATACCTCATGAGATTGGATTGGTAGCAAAACTTGAATATCTGGACCTCTCCCGGAACAAACTTTTAGGTCCAATTCCATTAGAAATTGGGAATTTTCTCAACTTGTCACAGTTGGATGCCTCCCTGAACTCATTGTCTGGTCCTATCCCTCATACAATTGGCAACCTTAGTAATCTCATTGCTTTGCATCTCTCTGGCAACAACCTTTCAGGTCTAATACCATTAGAGATCGGATATTTGGTGAACTTGTTGGTATTGGATCTCCAAATAAACTCATTGTTCGGTCCTATCCCACATACAATTAGCAACCTGAGTAGTATCACGACCTTATACCTCTCACACAATAACCTTTCAGGTCCGATTCTTCCGGAGATTGGCAATTTGGTGAAGTTGAATATGTTGTTTCTCCATGGGAACTCACTGTCTGGTCCAATTCCTCGTACGATCAGCAACCTCAGTAGTCTCACTACCTTATTCCTTTTCAACAATAACCTTTCAAGTTCAATTCCATCAGAGATAGGGAATTTGATGAATTTGAATTGGCTAGATCTCCAAGTGAACTCACTGTCTGGTCCTATCCCTCACACAATTGGCAACCTAGGTAGACTCCAAAACCTAGTCCTCTTTCACAACAATCTTAATGGAACAATACCAAGAGAGATTGGGAACCTGACATTCTTAGAATTTTTTGTCTTGACTGCCAACCAGATAGAGGGAGAGTTGCCAAGTAACATTGCCCAACTTCCATACCTTGAACTCATATCTATATCTGCAAACAAACTCAACGGTAGCATCCCACCAATGCTTGGACAGAATGGTGCATTCATCATGGTACAGCTGTCGAACAATAACTTCACAGGTTCATTGCCTTCATCTTTATGTCAGCTAAATGATTTAATTGTTCTAGATTTGTCGAACAATAATCTATCTGGAACATTACCTCGGTGCTTGGGAGCAATGCGACATTTGGAGCGCTTAAATGTAGCAAACAATCACTTTTCTGGAACAATTCCATGGCCGCTGCGCACTATGCCAATGTTAATGTCATTGCATTTGAACAGCAATAGATTTACAGGAAAATTCCCACCATTCCTCAGATACTCTAAGTATTTGGTGGTACTAGATGTAGGGGAGAATCAATTCTTTGGAAGCATTCCATCTTGGATTGGTATCAGTTTACCAGCATTAAGGATTCTAAGGATGCAATCGAACAGATTCAGTGGCAGCATTCCTCAAGAAATATCAGAACTTACATCTCTCCAGCTCTTAGAACTCGCTAACAATAATCTTTCCGGATGTATACCATCAAGTCTTGGCAACCTGAGTAACATGATTTCAAAAAGTCAGCGTGACTACAAGGTTTTAGAAAGTCAAGGCGACTATACATATCTCAATTATACAGAATGCCTTTCCATGAACTGGAAAGGTAATGAGTATCTGATTACAAGCACACTTTCAGCCATTGTAGGAATTGATCTGTCCGGCAATCATCTCACAGGGGAGATCCCAAAAGAGATAGTAAATCTTTCAAGTTTGGAATTTCTGAATTTATCGATGAATTATCTTAATGGTTCTATTCCAGAAGGAATTGATGGACTGAAATCATTAGAATTCCTTGATCTCTCGATGAATAACCTTTCAGGCATTATCCCTGCAAGCATTACTAGTTTAACGTTCTTGGATTTCTTGAATTTATCTTATAATGACTTGTCAGGAAAAATACCATTCAGCTCTCAGTTGCAAACGTTTAGTGATCCGTCAATATATAGTGGCAATGACAGACTTTGTGGGCCTCCGCTAGCTAAAATCTGTGAAGAAGAAGATGATGTCCGGTCCAATGGACATGTGCATGAAGAGATCGATGAAAATATATGGCTATATCTCAGCGTCATATCTGGATTTGCAGTAGGATTTTGGATTTTTGTGGGCATTTTATGCTTGAAGAAATCTTGGAGACTTTCCTACTTCCATGCCATTGATGACTTGCAAGAGAGAGTTTTGAAGCACAAAATAGCATGAAAATGTTGTATATTTTATTCATCAACTACGTACCATAGCATGTATCTTATTATGTAAAAACTATAATAAACTTTAGAGCATTTTTTTTGAGTTATTTCCTCTATCACTCCCTCAACTATAACTTTTTTTCGCATCTAATCTTAAACTATAAATTTATAAAATTTAGTCCTTGAACTTATCTCGATTTATCTATTAGGTCCCTCCATATGGTTCCATCCAAAAATCTGTTAGACTAATTTATTAATAATTATAAAATACCAATTTTTACACTTACTTATTTAACATAGAAAAATATGAAAAAATAAAAAAATAATTACAAAGATTCAATTCTTTTTTAGAAAAAAATATAAAATATTTTCTAACTTACTTTGTAATTCTTTATTTTTAAATATTTTTAAAGAAAATAAGGGTAAAAATTACTTCTGATATTAATAGAATTTTGGATGGAACTTGATGGAAGGGCTTCATTGACAAATGGAGATAAATTCGAAAAACTAAAGTTTGTAAAATAGTTTAGGGTAGTTGAAGGGGTATTAAAGGAAATAATATAATCTATTTTATAAAAGTTTTAGAGCAAATTTCATTCACCTGAAAAACTATAGTTTACTTTTGATGTCACCCTAAAGTTTGGAATTATATTTCAAGTGCTTTCACTTGACCCCAAAAGTCTAACTTCATTTCTGCTCTGAGCATCAGAAGTCCGAAAGAACAACAAGCAAAAAAAAAAAGGAAAAGGAAAAGATAAGGAAAAAGCTAGAAATTGACAACTTGTGGGCATTTAAAGAAGAGTCTAAAGATGCTTGATTGAAGGTGTGAATGGTGTCCTGAACTACCTGAATCTGTGTAGTGGGGGCTTCAGCAAATAAAAGTTAATCATCAGCAAATAGAAGATGTGACACTTTTGGGCCATTCCTATGAGCTTAAAGAAAAGCCTTTGATTCCTTATCCTGGAGTTTCATAGAAGACACATTGGAAGTCATGGACCTGCCTTATAGCTTGAGGTCTGCAATTATGCAATGTATAACTTCACCAATTTCGCTCGGAAGGAATTGGTGAACTCTAAGCGATTATCGACAATTAAGGAAATAAAATCAAATAAGTTGCTTGTGCGTAACATATATATTTGCCATTTGTATGCATCATCTAAATGCACAGTAAATAGCATGATTTTGGTCCAGCCTCAGCCTTTACTATTACAAAAGAGCAACTGTAACATTTGATAAATGTTACTACTAGACATTATAGAAAGTATCGGTAAAAGTTTGTTTAGTAAATACTACCAAATATTTAAACATGATTAAAGGTCCATCTTTCCATAAGTTTATACATTACTAAAGATCATTTTTGTAACATTCAAATGCTGCCAAAAGTCAATAATAACATTTATATTTTTTAAGCAGTATGAAAAGATGGTGAGCTGTTAAAACGATACCTTTGTAAACATCCAAATGGAAACAACACATGCATATAATGAGCTAAAAACAGAAACACATGCAAGCAGTAAGGTGCAAAAATATTCTGAAATGCCTACCAAGTAATATGTGAAATACAAGAATTTGACATACATGAACCCCACTAATACAATTGATAAATTATGCACTGTGTTTCTACAAATAGACAAACAAATAATAACTAAATGTAGAGATAAACAAGTGTGCTATTTAGTTGGAGTCGATGTTATAAGCAAAGCATGCCTGCACACGACCACAGCGAAAAATGCTCATGAATTCTGTATATAATATAATTATTATTAGAGTAGATATAGAAGCAGCATTAGGATAATTTGCATCAGGCTTTTCTCCACAAAGAACATAGACATCAGACCCTACATATTTGTTAACTATGGAAAATGTTTTGCTTTTTGTGTCTTGTACCCATATGTTGTGCAGAGATTCTGAAGTTTCTGGTATTTTATTAGAAAATGATAATAAATGCAGAAATAGGTAAGTACCAGAAAGGAGGTGAAAAAATTTTACCTGCTTCATAATTCCCTTAAAATGGTTCCGGCACTCTTTAAAGAGCAAAAACGAGAACTTATTGTCACCTACGTATTCAAACAAAAAGAGCTAAATAAGCCTTTACAAGAAAATAAAGAGAAACCTAAGATTTTCGTGGAAATGAAAGTAAGGTAATGTAAATTCCTTTTCAAAGTAAAAGTGGCATGAAAATAAGATGTTTAGGTCAGAAATAGTTATTTAGCATTGACATCAACATGAATGTCAACAGCTTTCTAAACCATTGATGCAGAAAATTTCATAACAAAAGGATAAACTGAACGATAAAAAATCCTAAGGTGTCAATCACCAATCATTCAATAAATTAGCAGTGTGTTTTTTTTCTGCACGCGTGCAGTATGCTTCATATTTAATTCATGATCTAATAAGGTCTTCAGAAATTTGGATTAACAAGTTCAGGGCACAAAATATCAGTTTGTTTCGGCATATAAATCAATCACACATTATGAATGATTGAAGTATATATAGGTAATAATCTCTCAAAAAAGTATATATAGGTAATTGCACTATGTAGATTATGGTTATTTAAACTGTATTCAATTTACTTAAATTGTACTCAATATACATTTCCTAAAGACCATACAATATTTAACATTCATAAGATGGCAAAGAGAATTTCTGTAATACATCTTAAATTATGGAAAACAAGTATTTGTTGTATATAGCACATATTGTTGTCACGAGCAGCAGCAAGGCTAGAAGATTTTATTACTTAGGTTGAGAATAAAACCAAAAGAATATTTTTTTCTGCATCTCCTCTAAATAAAATGTGGAAACTACAAAAGACATTCAGAATGCAATCTCAAAAGATATAATGTCAAGCATGGTTTTATAAGGATAATTGTAGAAAAATATATTATTGAGTTCTCCTTAGTTTTATGTCTATACAACAACTCATATACAAGATAAGTACCCTCAAACATGCTAAAAAGTTTAAAATCTGGAAGGCTGAAATCTAATCCCATAATTATGGCCAGCTAGAGAAAATTAAGAAACCTTGCAATATGCATCTATTTCTAATCAATATAATGTATTATCAAAAAAGAAACTTCCTAAAATAGCTAACTAATACTGTAAAAGATTTCCCACACTCCTCCTCAAGCTGATGAATATGTATTTTCCATTCCCAACTTGGATGCAATAGCTTGAAAACTTGAGTTACTTAAACTCTTGGTAAGAACATCGGCAAGTTGACTATGTAATAGGCATATAAGGTGCACAAATCAATCTGCTATCCAACTTCTCTTTGATAAAGTGCCTATCAATTTCGATGTGTTTAGTCCGATCAGTTGCACCAGATTGTGAGCTATACTGATTGCAGACTTGTTATCACAATAGAGTCTCATGGGGTCATCCCACTTAATCTTCAAATCTTGAAGAATAATCTTCAACCAAAGCACTACGCATATACCTTGGGTCATGGCTCTAAATTCAGCCTCTGCACTTGAACGAGCTATCGTACTTTATTTTTTACTTCTCCATGTCATAAGACTTCCACCAAGAAATGTGCAATATCTTGAAGTTGACCTTCGATCCAGCAAAATCAGCATGAGTAAATGCATCAAGTATCAAATTTCCATTTCTTCTAAACAAGATATCATTTCCTGGTGTTCCCTTGAGATACTAACTCTATAAACTGCTTGCAAATGAATTTCCTTTGAATTTTGCATAAATAGACTTATCACACTCAATGCATAAGCTATATCTGGCTTTGTATGATATAAATAAATAAGTTTTCCTAGAAGGCATTCAAATATTTCTCTATTTACTATAACATCTTCATCTGTCGGTCCAAGTGTAAGAATAGGATCGACGGGAGTACTTGCTAGTTTGCATGTTGTTTTGCCAGTTTCTTTTGAGATTTGTGATAAATTTTTGTTGAGAGATAAAAATTCCCTTCTTAGAATGAGCAACCTCAATTCCGAGAAAATACTTCAACCTCCCTAATACTTTAATCTCAAACTCCTTGGCCAAGTATTGACTCAAGACTTCTTGTTCCTTAAAATCATCTTCGATAACTATTATGTCATCAACATATACAAAGAGATCTCAGTCTTCCTGTAAAAGAGTGCTTAATAAATAATGTGTGATCACCTTGACTTTGTTTGTATCCCACGGCCACATAACTCTTGCAAATCTTCCAAATCATGCATGTGGTGATTGCTTAAGGTCGTACAATGCCTTTCTCAGCTTACGGACAATATGTGCAGTCAAATTCTTTTTATACCCTGGCGAAACTTCCATATAGATCTTTCTTCTAACTCCCTATGTGATAAAGCATTCTTGACATCAAGATGCAAGTCCCAACCATAATTAGTGGCTAATGATAACAATACTCTAAATGTATTCATCTTTGCAATAGGAGCAAATGTCTCGAAATAGTCTATTCCATATGTTTGAGTATACCCTTTGGCTATTAACCTTGCCTTGTATCTCTCAATTGACTCACATTCTCTATATTTCAATGTGTATACCCACTTGCAACCCATTGTCTTCTTCCCTTTAGATAACTTCACCAATTCTCATGTCTTGTTCTTTTATAATGCCTCCATCTCCGTATTCATAGATTTTTTTTCTATTTCTCATTGGATAAAGCCTCAGATAAGGTGATAGGTATGGTAATAACATTTAAGCTTACAAGGAAGGCTCTATGTGTTGGAGAAAAATTCTAAAATGATAAGAAATTTGCCAGAGGGTACAACGGTTGCTTTGTGCATTTTCTAATTTCTTTTCTAATGGCAATAGGAAGGTCCTGCTCAAGATTATCAACATGATGTTCAGATTCTTGTAACGGGCGATTAAAAATGTTTACCTCATTCAAAAAATTCACGTTGGACTCTTGGATCTGCATAGGTCCAGGAACATTTGCCTTCCTTCTTTTGTACACCTTGTCAAATTTCACATTGTTAGGGGCAGAGTTGAATTTTACTTGTGGCAATTTGTTGTTTCAAACGTGGATTCATGTATAAGTGTTTCAACAATTGGTTCAAGCACAAGTTCAGAAGGATTTTAGGCACGTGATTGGAACATGATGAACAAGGAGGTACATGGATAGAATTTGAAATTTTAGACAATGAAATTGAAAACAAATCAAATAAGGAATCTTCCTTATCTTCTATACTTAATTTCTCCATATGATGATGAGGATTATTGAACTAGGACTTTTGTTCGTTGAATGTGACATCCACTGAAACATAAAATTTTTTTGATGGAGGATTGTAACACTTATAACCTTTTTAGTTAAAGAATAGCCTAGGAAATTATATTTTAGAGCCATTTGATCTAGCTTTTCCCTATTATGACTATGAATATGGACAAATGATACGCATCCAAAAATCATAGGAACAAGATTGTCTGTAGTGTTGAGATCGGGGTAGAATGTTGATAGTATATCCGTAGAACTCTTAAAATCCAAGACTCTTGATGGCAATCGAACTATTAAATAAACAAACGTAAGAATTGCTTCTCCCCAAAACATCTTAGGGGCATTGTTCTAAAATAATAAGCCTCTGGTCTTTTCAAGAAGATCACCATTTTTCCTCTCTGAAACTCATGTGGTATCCCTTCCTTTTGAAAATACGGTGAAAGGATCTGATTAAAGTAACCTCTTGTATTATCTAACATAAACCTTCTTTATTTTTACACCAAATTGGTTGTTGATCATGAAATAAAATATTGGAAGGACAGTGCTAATGTCAGATTTATTTTAAGCAAAAGAATCCAAGTAACACTAGTGCAATCATCAATGAAGGAAATAAGCCATCTTTCCCCAGAAATATTAGAAACAATGGATGGACCCTATATGTCAATATGAATGAGATAAAAAAGGAGTAGAGCTTCTTTTATTACTGATTGGAAAAGATACACACTTATGTTTAGCAAGTCAACTAATGCGAAAAATGCGAACACAGGCAATTCAAATGCTAGCAAGTGCACTAGTCGAACAAGTAATATAATGATGAAGTAGAGTGTCGAACCCACGAGGAACTATATACTTATCTAATCCTAGAGGTTAATAGGAGACAAAATTGATTTCAGGTTGATTAAATTCTAAAAACAGAAAAGTAAAACTAAAGTAAAGATTGTATTTACAAAGATAATGATTGATAACCCTTAAAAAAAGAAGGGAACGAAATCTTGATAACCCTAAAAGATGGATGTCCAAGTCGACAATGGTGAAATAAAGCTTTATCTTTATTGGATAAGATGAGCTCATATTTGAAGGAAGTNGATAACCCTTAAAAAAAGAAGGGAACAAAATCTTGATAACCCTAAAAGATGGATGTCCAAGTCGACAATGGTGAAATAAAGCTTTATCTTTATTGGATAAGATGAGCTCATATTTGAAGGAAGTAGATAATTTGCTCTTAATCGTGTTCAATAAACTTGGTGCTTCAAGATATTAGAGGTCATCCCTTTCTCTAGCACATCCATCATCCACCCAGAATTTTTGTCCTGAAATACATAATAATTATTGTAAAAAATCACATTGCAACATAGATCTTGAGTGAGTTTTTGTACAGAGATTAGGTTTGTGGACAAGTTTGGAACATGAAGAACATCTTATAAAGTTATTGATAAGTTTATTTCTACATCTCCAAATTCTACTACAATAGTCAAGGATTCATCAGTAATGACTATTTTCTTATTGCTTGGGCATAGTTTATAGGTTGAGAAAATATTAAAAAAATGAGTCATATGATCGGTAGCCTATGATTCCATGATCCAGGAGTTGGTAAAAGTTGTACCTGAGGTTTTTAATCCAATAGGAGATGAAAGCTCACCTGAATGCACTAAAAAACAAGTATCTATTGATTCTTAAGATTTTCCAAGACTATTAATAAGTGATCTCAACCTATCAATCTCATCTTGACTAGGACCACTTGGCTCTTGTAGTGCTAGTGTTGATGTTGTTTGTGTTCCTGCAACAATGTGGGCTTGTCCATTATTATGTTGTTGAACTCCTTTTTTACCCCATTCACGATTTGGTGGCTTACCGTGAAGCTTCCAACATCTTTCATGGGTGTGGCAAAACTTTTTGTAGTAAATACACCATAATCCATCACAATTTGGGATTTTTTGTTGACCACCATTTTCTCCTTAAAATGTTGTTCCCTTCTCCAAGTTTTGGCTGATTTGTTGTTACCATGAGCAACCATAAATCAACTATAGATCTATGCTTCAAGCATCAAACCTCTTCTATTTTCTTCACTCCGTACTAGAGCCATTACTTCATTAATGCATGGAACCTCAGACTTCCCAAGAATTTGTATCCTCACTTGATCAAATTTTGGATTAAGTCCAATTAGAAAATCATAAACCTAATCTTGTTCAATAAATTCCTTCAGAATTGTTGCATCATCTGAGCATTTTGTTTGTATCACTCGGTAGTGATCTAACTCTTGCCGTAAGGACTTCAATTGATTTGCATATTCAGTAACTAACTTATTTTCTTTCTTTGCAGCCATAGTTTTCAACTTCACCTCATATACTTGAGCTGCATCTTTAACTCTGGAATGAGTTTGGTGATTGCATCCCATATATCCTTTGTGGTATTCAGAAACATGCATGCGTCACTTATCTCTGGAATCATAGAACTCCATGACCATGGCATAATCATAGAGTCTTCTTCATCCCTTGCTTCAAACTTCGGATCCTCTTGTTTATGACATGTACTCATGAGATGACTAACCTTTCTCTTTCCTTCTAGAACGGTGCAAATGAGTTGTGACCACTTGAGATAGTTTTTTTCCATCTAACCTGTAAGAGTCATTAATATTATGCAATTCTCTTGATTGTTGGGATCGAATTGCATCTTCGGATTGGATTGTCGTAATAGTCTCTTAGATCTTTGACATCTTGAAGGATGATGATTAGATGATGTTGTCTTTTCAAGAAAACAAAGATATTTACTTGGCAATCAAGGCCACAAGTTTCACAGCGTCGAAGACTAGAAACAAAGAATCCCAATGATTAGTATATCAAATAAAAACTTCAACACTGAAAACTTAAGTGTACATCGAGCTAAGTTTTTCAGAAGAATATTTTCATCATATATTTTCTTTTCATTTAGTTTCTTTTCAAATTTTTGCCCTCACACAGGATTACACAAGGAGATCCGTGTAGCGGGCTTTCCACTAATGACTCTCAGACCAGTTGGCCTTAGGGCAACAGGTGATGAAACATCCCTCGAGCTTACTTGCCCGAACTCTCCCAGGTTCTGAGTTAA
>LTAE01001479.1:33446-51296 GCA_001647135.1 Pontederia paniculata | reverse complement strand
TATTATTATTATTATTATTATTATTATTATTATTATTATTATTATTATTATTATTATTATTATTATTATTATTATTATTATTATTATCATCATCATCCAATGATTATATACTATATAATTATAGTACATTAGATCTTTGTTCATTTTTTTAACATTTTATTATTTGAAATTGATAAGAATTTGAATATATTTGAGTTCTTGATTCTAGTTGTTATTAATTAAATAATATTATTAATATTTTTCTTTGAGAAAAGGAGTGCATGTAATATGGCATTTGGATTTTCTTAACGATTTCACAATTGGTAATAATTTCATTCTTTGTATTGAAAATCCATTTCACTGATAATGTTTATTTAAAATAATTTATTATATCACGTAATCAGTTATTAAATAAATAAATAAGGGTGTTCTTTATATCAAATATGGATAAGCCTTCGAAAATGTATATATCAATTACTACTGACGAAAAATAATGAATAAGGATTTAACTAATAAATTTAACAAAAAAATTATTTGTCTAACAAATTAATAACTATGAATTACACACATGAATAATGAATATATTTTATAATTGGGAGTAAAATTGTGAAAAATTATTTATTAAATTTTAATCAATTTTAAAATTAAATTATTTTATTCTAAAAAATAAAAGAATCAAATAAATTAATGATAAAATATAGGATGTGATGTCTAAAAACATGGAAAAAAAATAATGATTAAAAACAAAAAATGTATTTAAGTAGCTTATACAAGCAAAAAAAATGAAAAAAAGAAGACAAAAAAACCAAAAGACAAATTTATAAACAATGAATATTATTATCAATATTTGATATAATTGTAAATAACCATCAAGCATTTTCTAATCTATTCTAAATATTTGGTATGATTGTAAATTTCAATTGAAAGATTTAGTTATTTATCTAACAAATTAATTAATATAATAGAATAAAAAATCAACAAGTTCTCAATAATATTGTCTCAAGATTTGTCTAATTAAATATCACACAAAATCTAAAATTGATAAATATAATTATTATGAGAGCCCTAATACAAATAAACGAACAATATGATATGATAAGAAAAATAAAAATGAAACAAGTTATTGGACAAAAATAGTAAATTATGGAACATTGTTTTTTTTATATGTAACATTTTCACAAGTGGATTTACAATATTATACTTAAAACTTGACATAGTTTCTTTAGCTCATATTGCATTTTATACTTAGTATGGAAAGAAATTTTTTTAAGGAAATAAATGAAAAGAAATTTTTTAAAGGAAATAAACTATGTAACATATATTTTTTAATATGGAACACTACTTAAAAAATATATAGTATAACTAATCATAAAATAACTAACTACTTGGCAACATCCTAAACTAACAACTGAATCTATATCCAAAAATAAAAATCTTATTAACATTATTTGTTATTATCTTAAATCTTATGTAATATGTCATAATCATATTTAAAGTTTAAATTTAACCAAAATACTTAATTATTTGTGTAACTAATTAATTAATCCAATTAGTTTTTTCTGAAGTTCTAAATCAAATTCAAACAAAAAATAATTAAGAGGTCCTTAAAATTTAACGTTTATCATCAAAATCCCAATGACAAATGAATTCATATGTCTTTATAGTAAAACGACTCCATAGGTCTTTTTTTTAGTCCCGCAATAATATATATTTTATTATTCATAAAAATAAAAAATATTTTAATATAAATAAAATAAATATTTAAGAAATTGTGTTAAGTTTAACTTCAATTGTAATTATAATTTTTTATTTTTAAACATTAATTATTAAAATTGTGGAATAATTATCAGATAATTATATTCCCTCCCAAGTATTCCACCTAAGGCCCTGTTTGGTACAGGAATAAGGACAATAGGAATTAAGGAGAATATTCCTTTTTTGTTCTGGTGGAAAAAATAAAGATGAGATGTTCCTGTGGTGATGTTCTAGTAAGGTGTTTGGATGAATTAGTTGGTATTGTAATAATTAAATTAGTATTTGATTGAAATGAGAAAAAATAAATTTAATAATTTATTATATATTTTTATTCAATATAATAAGGAATTTATAGATATTATTAATTATAATTAATTAATATAATTCTAATTATTAAATTAAATAATGATAAAAACTATTTATATAAGAAATAATTAATACTTATTTTTAATACAAAATATTTATAGTATTATATTTTCTTATACTTTCACTTTTATATAAAATTTAATATGCATTAAATATCCATTAATTATAAATAATTATTAATTTATTAAGATGAAATAATTTAATAAAATTATATTTTTTGACAAAAAGAGAGAACAATCAAAATGTTCTTGCAAATGGCAAGAACATTTTGTTCTTGCAAATGGAACAAAAAATAAGTGGTTTTACATTTACGAGGTGGTTTTAAAAGTTGGTAAGAATAAATTGTTCTATGGGTGTTTGGCTATGAAAATAAGAATAAGAAGATTATTCTTGCCTTATTCTCATACCAAACAAGCCCTAAGAGTTCTGTAGGTTTTTAAAATTAGTATAATTTTATAATTCTTTGCTGGTTTTTTTAATTATTAAATTATTATAATTTTATATTATTACAAAAGGAAGGGGATTTAATATCTATTTAATATTTCCAAATGTAACTAATTGTTGACTTTTCAAATTAGTAGAAGAGTTATCCTCAACTAAATTATTAAATAGCCATTTCAAAAATCTTCCACGGTGGAAAGAAAAAAAAAACACTAACACAACAACACATAACTAAACAATTTATGCAAGCTATTTCAAGCTCAAATTGGTCTGAGCATCAGAAATGTTTAAGAAGCCAAACTGACAGGGCAGGCAATTCGCATAACTTATTTTGAATTATCATTCAATTGCTATCGACCCTTTAAAAAGGTTCCCTGAGTTTTTCACTCACAATTCGCATAACTTATTGCAAACGACCAAGAAAACTAGTTGGTAGTGAAAGATTGAGGCAATTCTCAATCGCTGTTACAAAATTGTGACGTATAAGAAACATAAACATTGAAGTAACTAATTATTGGCAAACTTGATTCCCTTCTCGATAGAGGCTTTTAGCTCAGGCTTGAGATTTTCCAAGCCTTCTTTCTCATATTCTGAGAGTGCACCCAAACCCAACACTTCCTCAACTCCGTTCTTTCCGAGTCTTACCTGCAGGAGGTCAAAATGTATCAGTCATACTCTTTGGATTAGAGAGGATCATCGAACATTAAAATTGTTAATAATGACAATACCAAATGAAGTAACAAAATATAGTGAATCAAAAGAAATACAAGTTTCAGCGTACAAGTATTTCATCAAAATATCTGATGGCTAAAGTTCACCCACTTTCTGCTGCTAAAACAAATCAGGGATTGCAATCCATATGCATAACAACGAAACCTACTCATGTTAAGCATGAAGTATCCGTTTACGGGTGACGATCAAACTAATTTTGTGTGTTTATTATTTTCCTTCAGCTATATCTATATGTGTGCCACATACTTTGCTTTTCATACTTCCAGAAACTTAACAGTTTATTTCTAACTTAATTTCTTTTGTTAACTATTTATTGTTCCATTATTAATTTAGCTTCCAAAATGTTTTGTTCCAGCACATTATAATGACATGCAAATTGCCAAAGTTAATGTCTCCATAGAGATAAGTCTTGTCTCTTTAAAGGGGGAAGATACGCCCATTACTTTTTGTTGATTCTGTACCATTAATAGCCAACTCGTTTCATAAATTTAAACCTCGAGATTGCTTACAGACTCACAATCTATTTAGACACATTGTTTCTCTTCCCTCAGACGAATTTGCTATTTTCTCATTTCTAGATTAAAGTTTGAACTTTGGGACCCAGTGAACTTTCAATAAGCACAGTCCAAAACTAGTGTAAACAAATAAATAAATAAGAGCCAATAAATTTAAGAACAAGGGTTTCCTCAAAATGGAAGAAAAAACAATGATGGATATTCTTGGTCCTTTTTGTTCTTTTATTTGCTTCTTACAATTCCATAGACATATTTTAATTTGGATCATATTGCACCCATTCATTCATAAAAGTTACAACTTGAAAGGATAACATTCTTGCAGAAAAAAACTTAAATAAAACAAGTAAAGATTCACACTTTCAGAAGAAAATATGAAGATTCAGTAAAAGCAACAACAAGTATAGAATAAGTAAAATACAAGTCTTAATTGCTAAGAAAAAGGTAACTAATATCAGGCACAACAATGATTTACTAGGGGCTTCCAAAGAACAGCTTATTAAATAAGATACTCAAGACAAACTCACAATAACAGATTACCCGACAGTTACAAGTGTTTTGATTATTTTCTTACAAAATGATATGCATTAAGCAGAAACTATTAATTGGTAAAGCTACAAATGACATTATATCAAACACAATGTGAGTGACAACAGAATCTAGAAGGATAGAAAGCTATTTACACATTATATTTAGAGGAAAATTTAGACACCATAAGACAAATATATTAGAAGAAACATAGTGTTAAGTATTGTTTGTGAAAATATTAACAAATAATCATTTCCTCAAATTTTAGTAAATAAGAATTTTGATTAGATCACCTTGGAGGCAAAGAAAGGTAGTTCTGTAATGCTCGATTGCACAAATGAACATTCAACGACATCTGGGACACCATTGAGACCTTTCAAACAGGCATCTGCAAACAAGGCTCCAGCATATCTGCAAATCGATTGTGCTTAGTCATGCAGGCAGCAACAAATAGGGCTCAGAATTCGCAAGATTTAAAAGGAAGAAGAAGATAAAAACTGCATTGTATCTCAATGAGATACTCAAGATAATGAATCAAATTAGATCTAGTTGTCATAAAGTGAAAATGTATTAATAATTGTGGAATCAAATTCTTAGCCGACTAAGGGTCATAACTTGGAAATGTAAACAAAAGTTTGCATGTGCATAATACCAACCTGGTAAACCCATTTTTCCATAAACAGTTTATTGCATCTACCCCTTATGACCTATGTAGCTCATAAACAAGAAATAGGTTTCTTAAAGAGAACCTTGAACATTATGAACAGGGAGGGAACATTTATGGTGACAGCAAAAAGAAACAAAAAAGAACAGATCTAGATATCATGCAAATTTGTGTTCACTCAAGTAAAAGGTCAAACAACATGCTTAGCCATGCATTTTTTTTGTGAAGACTTACGCCATAGACAAGGTTGCGGAGCCTTTGCCAGCCTTCGCCTCCACTACCTCCGTTCCACCATCTTGTGTCCTTTTGGTGAGGGCCTTAATATTGTCATGCGACAAAGCATTGGTACCAGGGGTTGCCTGGAATTTTGTTTATCGTATGTGAAAAAACATTGACTTGTATACATATCCAACGGAACACAGAAATGAACTCTGATCAAGCTCTCTGTTAGACTGTTTTCACTACTCACCTGGGAGAACAGTGGCAAGATGGTTATGCCAGCATGTCCACCAACGACGGGAACATTGACCTCTGCAATTTATAGTTACCAATTGGCTATCAAACATCCTAAAAACATCCTCCAAGCATTTTCCATCAAGAATACTGCATCTGAGGAGGCATCATCATACAAAGTACATGAATAAACCTAAACATTACCAGAAACTGCAACATTTGCCTTGCCGGCATAAAAGGTCCTGGCTCTGACAACATCAAGAGTGGTGACACCAAAGAGCTTCTTCTCGTCGTATGTCCCAGCCTTTTTGAACACCTCGGCAGCAATAGGCACGGTGGAATTCACAGGGTTGCTAATCATGTTCACAACAGCCTGCCCCAGTCGAGCACAGTGTACAAACCAATCCAAATCAATACGGAGATTGAAAGGAGACAATGCGTAACATTGTAAAAGACAAGGCGAGAAGAAGAAAGACAAGACTTTGAATGTAATGTCCAATAGAAGAGCATACATTAGGGCAGTATTTGGCGATGGCAGCGCAGAGCGACTTTACGATTCCGGCGTTGATGTTGAACAGATCGTCCCGCGTCATTCCAGGTTTCCGCGGCACGCCGGCGGGGATGATGACCACATCAGAGTCCTTCAGCGCCTCGCCGAGCTGATCGTCGCCCATGTACCCAGCGACCTGGTGCACGACGATGAAACCGATTCAAATCCTTAGATCCGATACATCTCCTATGAGAATTAGGGGGCAAAAAAATAGGGATGGAGACCTGGGCGCGGGTGTTGACATGGCTGACATCGGCGGCGACGCCGGGGGTGCCGGCGATATCATAGAGCGCAAGGCTGGAGACGAGGGGGTTGAGCTTCATAAGGAGGGCGAGGGGTTGGCCGATGCCGCCGGCGGCGCCGAGGACGGCGACCTTGCGCTCGGGAGCAGCGGCGGACGCGAAGCTCCGGCTGAGGAGGTGAGCGGTGGAGGAGGAGGAGGAGGAGGAAGAGGCGCCGCTGCCTCGCCGGAGAGCGGACCCGAGAGATCTGAGCGCGAAGGTCGTCATAGTTGCCGTCGGAGGGAGAAGGGAAGGGAAAAGAGTGCGACGTCCGCTGCAATAAGCGATGAAATGGTGATCGCCAAAAGCAAGGTCTTTAATTTATAGTGGTCGGTGATTGGTTCGACAACTCCGCCACGGCGCCGAGTTGCTGCTATTAATTATATTTTTTTTTACTATTTTTTTGCGAGTTAATGAGTACTTTATTTAATTGGAGAACGAGGTACCCATGAGTTAAATATTTTTTTCCATATGCTACTTAATTTATTTATTTGTTGCTTAGCTATTTAAATTTATTTATTGTAACAATAAGTTTGCAACACGAGAATAGTTTAATGTTCCATCGAGATCATTCTGTGTAATTTTTTTTATTGCATTTTACTCAAAATCTCATGTAAAAAGATTGGAAAGAGAATTTTTTAAATAAAAAGTTATCAAACTACTGTAATTATTTGTTCACCCTCCTAAACAGGGCGAATCTACCGGTGTTCATCGGGTCGGATCGACCCGATGATCCGAACTAATCCAATTACAATTGGATCAGATCGTTGGGCGGGTCGGATCCGATCCGATGACTAATGGGTCGGGTACAGATTTTAATTTTTCGAACTCCATCAATCAAACTCAACACGATGACCCGAACTTTTATATTTTTTATTTAAATTTGAAATCAATTTATTTTTAAAAAGTTATATGACTTTAAAATTAAAATATATTAAAAATTTATACTTTATAGTCTTTAAAATCATTACAAACTGTTAAATAAATATATTTCTTTATTTTTTAAATATAATTAATATTAAAAAGTATAAAAAAATTTATAAATATTAAAAAATTTAATCAGATAAATCAATTATCCGACTCGATCCAATCCGGCCCAATGAAAATCAGATTCGATGATATTCGATGACTAATTTATCATCAATGCGATCCAATCCAACCCTAACAAAATCAATTGAGTTGAATCGAATTTGGGATGAGTCAGATCAAAACTCGACCCGCAAACACTCTAGGCCCACATGACACATCCAGAATTTTTTTTCAGAACTATTATTAAACCAAAATCATATTAAAGAGTAAAAAATAAAATGTGATTTACTAATTATTTTAATGAGTGTTAACTCAACTAAACGAAAATTTGGCACATGAAATTGATAACATGATTTATCTAAATAATTATTATTTTAAATATATAATATTGAAAAATCCAATTCATTGAGAAAATAAATGAAAAACATATAGTAATTAATTTAGAATAGTCCTAACTTTAGAATTGAGAGAATTTATTTTTTTTTTAAATATCTTATGGAAAAAAACAAAGAGTTATTATTATCAAAATAAAGAAATATTTTATTTTTCAGATGTAGAACACAAATAAATTATATATATAATATTAATTTCTTATTCATTTTGGGATATTGTTTCCACAAAAAGGCACAAAAATTTAAAAAAAATATTATTCTAAAAAAGTTCGTCATCAAGTAATAATTTGAATAGAATTAGAAGTTTTAGTTTGGTTAAATATGAAAAACATTTTATTTAAGAAGATAATAAATATTAACAATTTATATAAGTATTTATTGATTTTATTGGATGTATACCAATAAGTATCTTATTTTAATTTTTTTATTATTTATATTTTTTCCTAGATAAGTGTTTGTTAATAAATTAAAATTTTAATTTAATTCTAAATAAGAAAATTAACACTAATGAAATAAGAAAAATGTACATGTAGAGAGGAAATGTAAATGGTAAAATATTACAAAATTGACACACAAATATAATATAATATATAACATACATTATATAACAAAAAATTAAATAAAACATAAATTTAACTTTCTAAGTAACCAATTTAATTTTGCGACAGGCATTTAATTGTACGATTAATATATTATAAGAAAACATACTATTAATAATTTTTCATCTAATAGAAAAAATTTAGATAAAAGAAAACATAAATATAAAGTAAGTTAAAGATTTCTACGTTAACATAAACATAAAAAAAATTTAAAAAAAATCATCTAATTTTTAAATACTTTATAACACATTATATAAATATAAAGTAAGTTAAAGAAATTCGACAAATAAGATACAAAATTCATTACTTCGAAATATTATTTTCTTTCTTTCTCTCTCAAAAGATAACATAAATTTCAAAAGAAGAGATAAATTACACTTGCATAAATGAGGAATGAATTAAAGATAAAATAGACAAACTTGATATGAAATTTATTACGTAGTTATAAATTTATTATAATTTTAATGACAATAATATTAACTACTAAATTTTAACACAATGTACAAGTGTTTATAAAAGAATTGAACAAATACAAAGGTCCAAACTAACAATTTTACCATATTACCAATATTCTATAAGTTTTTTCTGCTATATTGATTTTTTTTATAATTTAATGTGTTCGAATTTTTGTGGATCAACTTCTCTATATCTCATTAAAATATGTATAATTATATTAGTAAATTTATTAGTAGTTTTCGTGCATCACACACTGGTTAGTAGACTAGTAAACTATAGGAATATAGCTATTTTTTCCCTAAAACCACGTAAAAAACTACAATACCACCTTTTTTTTATAAATACCATATTTTCTTTAATCAATATACATATAGAGGCAATAATAACGTTATCCGTTTTATTTTCCTTTTTCAATCATACATATTTTTCTGTCAATTGTAACCACGTGTTGTTATATTATTATTATATTATATAATGATCGAGCGTTAATTATTTATAACCAGATATTTGTAGTTATTTTTATATAGTTGAAGTACATAAAATAGTGTAAATAAATAATTCTTTATGACTGAATATCATAGTTAGTGATTAATTGCACATTAGCAAAAATGAAATAAATAAAAAAACATATTTTATGATTAAAAGATATACATATTAATATAGTTAAGATTACTTATTCTCGAAACATTATATTTTAAAGGCTTATTCACTCCAATCGAAACAGAAGAATACTTCTTTTTCTTCTGAAATATTATATTCTAACTCATTATTCTTTTAAATTTTATTCTCAAACCAAACGTCACCTAAAAAAGAGGCAAACAAAAAAAAAAAGTTGACTAAAGAAAGTTGTAGTAGTGTAATGTTGGTAGTGGTTGAGAGAGATATTTGAAGAAGAAGAAGAAGAAGAAGAAGAAGAAGAAGAATTCGATCGACTTCTAACATATCATCGTCTGAAGCCATCAGGAAGAAGAAGAAGAAGAATTCTCCGATCAACTTCTAACATCAATCATCGTCTGAAGCCATCAGAAATCATCAAATCTTACAAACTTGAAGAGCAAATTAATGATAACAATTGAACAACATTACAGTATATAAACAAGAGAATACAAACCTACTTACATACGTCGCCATGGGCATCGGATTCCTCTTCCTGTTGAAGGAAGCAGATGAGCTAACAGGGGATGTGAGAGGTGAACCATCGCATCACATGGAGGGGCGCCTTGATGAGCTCGATGGCCATCTCCACCAGAATCGTCACGCACAGGCAGCACGGGCACACGCACGACAACAACAGCCTGCAAAAAGCGCATCCGATGAGCCGGAGAACAAACTGACAGACGCCGGGGTTGGGTGGCGCATGAGGCGGCGGAACGCCTACCCGACGATCCAGACGACGATGCCGACGGCGGAGACGAGGACGAAGAGCAGGGCGAAGGGCAGGCCCAGCAGCCACCCCACCGGCCGGAAGTCGCAGTCGCAGTTCCAGTCGCAGTCGCAGTCGCAGCACATCCTTGTGGTCGTGGAATTCCTGTTGCTCCTCCTCGTGAAGACACCAACAATTAGTACGCCAACAAACCTCCGCTGCGATGGGAAGAAACAGTATGCACAGGAAGTGTTCGTATTAATGGCAATGGTGAGAGGAGGAGGTATACAATTGGAAGCTTAGGGATGATCGAAAGGAGGAAAGGAAGAACATTTGATTGACTTGATTGATTGGTTGGTTTCCGGACGAAACAAACAAAAGTGCATGCGTTTCTGTTATTGCACTTTACTCAAAATCCCACGTAAAAAGATTGGAAAGAAGAATTTTTAAATAAAAAAGTTATCAAAGTACTGTAATTATTTTTTCACCCTCCTAAATCTTAATGTTGGACACTTTTAAAATTGTACAAAATCTTTAGACTTTAATTCTTGTTCTTGTTGTATTATATTAATTTTTGACATTTTTAAGTTGCAAAAAATTAGTGAAGAAATTAGACAGATTAAAAAAATATTTATGGACGGCCCTAGAAAAGCATGTGCCCCTTCACATGAAAAAAAAAGCCTTATAAAGAGGTAAATGCATTTTAGAAATGATCGAAACCCAATCTAATTGGGATTTTAGAAATAATCTACTTATTATGTTACAATTTGAAAATGATATCAAATGCATATGATAATCTAGAATATTTAATATATATATATATATATATATATATATATAATAGTATCAGCTAGTTTATTGCATTTATTGTTCAACAATTGAGCAATAACCTACCAAATTCTAAATCCGATCCAAAATAAATTTGACATTGCCTTAGACGTTGAACTCAAGGAACCGCATAGCTTGCAGCATCTATTACTTGCAACTTTTTTAAGTTTTTTACGTGTTTCTATTTTTTTCTATTCATATGCTATTTGATTTAATAAAAATCTTCGAATTTTTTTTACTTTTTCATAATATCCAAAGTTACTAATATTTAATTAATTTATATCACTTTAAATTAAACATCTAATTATGATTAATAAAATTACCAATAATATTATCACTTTATCATAATTTCGACTAATTTTTGTACAACTTTAGATATTTTTTTTATCAAGTTTCTAATTTGATTTTATATCCTACATAATTAACTCTCCTTGTGGTACCGAACTACCAAGTATTAAAGACTAGTCATGTTAAGTAACATGAAAGTGGAAGTAGGCTATTAATGTCGCTTCAATCACTTCTCAAGTATTAATATCATAATTTTTACTTTTATAACTTTGCCTTTTTTTTCATATTACCCAAAAACAATGTTATAATGAAGGATAAATTAGTCAGGAAAAAGTGTTTAAGACATTGGGAAATAATGATAAAGTGATCCCAAGTTTTTGTTGTTCAAGCATGAGATCATAAAATAATGAGGCTATATGACATCTTGCTCCGATTTAAATTGTCATCCAATTCATAAATTAGTCCAGATTATGAAACAATACGTGCTCATTAGACTAATTTGATAACAAAACAAAGTTATGGTAGAAGAACTTATGAATCATATAAAAGATTATTGTAATAATTAAATGATTTGAAGCTCATAATAATGATCAAATTCAAGATAGTCTCTTGCCAATGCAAACATTTAATAGATCTCTCTCTCTCTCTCTCTATATATATATATATATATATATATATATATAAAGTAGTCTCTCGCTACATGTCTTGCCAGAATTTTTTTAGAAAGAAATCAAAATTTTCCTAGATATTTAAAAGATATATCATAATAAAAATTTGAAAGAAACAAAATAGTTCAGCGCCACATGGCACATCCAGAATTTTTTAAAGAACTATTATTAAAACAAAATTAAATTAAAGAGTAAATGAATAAAATGTGATTTACTAGTCTTAACTAAACGAAAAAAAAAAACATTTGGCACATGAAATTGATAACATAATTTATCAAAATAGTTATTAATTTAAAATTTATTAATATTGAAAAACCCACTTCATTGAGAAAATAAAATAAAAACATATAGTAATTAACTCAAAATAGTCCTAACGTAAATTAAGAAAAATAAAAATTATTTTGAAAATATATTTTGGGAAAAGTTATTATTTTAAAAATAATTAAATAGTAATTATTTTATTTTTCAGATATAGAACACAAGTAAATTAAATATATAAAATGTTAATTTCTTATTAATTTTGGGATATTGTTTCCGCAAAAAACCACAAAATTAAAAAAAATATTTATTATTTTAAAAAAGTTCGTAATCAAGTAATAATTTGAATAAAATTAGAAGTTTTAGTTTGACTAAATATGAAAAAATATTTATTTAAGAAGATAAATAAATGTTAACAATTTATATAAGAAGTTATTAATTTTTATTGGATTTAAAACAATAACTATCTTATTTTAAATTTTCTATTTTTTTATTTATATTTTTTCCTTGATAAGTGTTAGTTAACAAATTAAAATTTAATTTAATTCTATATAAGAAAATCAACACTAATAAAACAAGAAAAATGTACATGTACAGAGGAAATGCAAATGGTGAAATATTACAAAATTGACACACAAATATAATATTTTTTTTACATCCATTTAGTTGTACGATTAATATATTCAAATAACTTGATATGTTAATATTAGATAAGCATATTATTAATATTGTTTTCATCTAATAAAAAAATTAGGTAAAAGAAAAAAAATTAAATATTAGGCTTTTAAAAGGTGTAGTTGGATAAATTTTCAAAAAGTTGAATTTTAAAATACGTTATAACACATTATATAAATATAAAGTAAGTTAAAGATTCGACACATTAGATACAAAGTTTATTACTTTGGAAAGTTATTTTCTCTCTCTCACACACACTCAAAGATAACATAAATTTGAAAAGAAGAGATAAATTAAAGATAAATAAAACAAAAAATACACTTCATAAAAGAAGAATTAATTAAAGACAAATTAGAGAAACTTGATATGAAATTTATTGTTTAATTATAAATTTAATATAATTATAAGGACAATAATACTAACTTCTAAATTTTAACATGATGAACAAGTGCTTATAAAAGAATTGAACAAATACAAATTTTTCCATGATATCAACATTCTATAAGTTTTTTTCTGCTATCTTGAAATATTTTATAATTTAATATATTTGAATTTTTGTGGATCAACTTCTCTATATCTCATTAAAATATATATAAATATATTATTAATTTTATTATTATTATTATTATTATTAGAAGAAGAAGAAGAAGAAGAAGAAGAAGAAGAAGAAGAAGAAGAAGAAGAAGAAGAAGAAGAAGAAGAAGAAGAAGAAGAAGAAAGAAAGAAAGAAAGAAAGAAAGAAAAAAGAGAAAAAGAAGAAGAAGAAGAAGAAGAAGAAGAAGAAGAAGAAGAAGAAGAAGAAGAAGAAGAAGAGCAAATTAATCATCGTATGAAGCCATCAGAAATCATCAAATCTTACAAATTTGAAGAGCAAATTAATGATAACAATTGAACAACAACATCAACATTACAGTATATGAACAAGAGAATAGTGGAGCAAGTGATGTCATCTGTGAGAGCAAACCTACTTACTTACACACGTCGCCATGGGCATCGGATTCCTCTTCCTGTCGAAGGAAGCAGATGAGCTAACAGGGGATGTGAGAGGTGAACCATCGCATGACATGGAGGGGCGCCTTGATGAGCTCGATGGCCATCTCCACCAGAATCATCATGCACAGGCAGCACGGGCATACGCACGACAACAAGAGCCTGCAAAAAGCGCATCCGATGAGCCGGGGTTGGGTGGCGCATGAGGCGGCGGAACGCCTACCCGACGATCCAGACGACGATGCCGACGGCATAGACGAGGACGGAGAGCAGGGCGAAGGGCAGGCCCAGCATCCAACCCACTGATAAGAGCCCGGAAGAAGGAGAAGCAGAGGAAAGAAGAGAAGAAAATGTATACGCATCAGCTCATGAACCTACAGAGAATACCAAAAAGAGAAATCAGGAGAGCGAAACAGCAGGAGAAATCACAACAGCACAAGAGGAGGAAGAAGAAACAACAGGAGAAATCACAGCAGCAGAAGAGGAGGAAGAAGAAACAGCAGGAGAAAAAGCAACAGAAACAGCAGAAGAGGAAGAAGAAGCAACAAAAATAGAGACAACAGAAGAAGAAAAGGCGAAGACAGCAGAAGAAGAAAAGGCGACAGAAGAAACAACAACAAGAGAAAAGAGACATCGAAGGAAACCCAAAAGATTTGAAGACTTCATCATGTAAAAAATTATGTAAAATCATATACATAAGAAAACGTGTTCAAATCCGAAAGACATATAAATAGGGAGACAGGAAGTTAAAAGGACTTATCTGAAAAATCAATAAAATTACTCTGGAGCGTCAAGGGGCTTGAATCCTTGTTCTTCCTCAAACTTCTTTCTTCTGTTGTCCTCAGTTGTCTTCAACCCTTCTCGAGCAGTTCTTGTTCCTTCTTCGTGGAATCTACAGCGCAACTACCTCTTGAAGCTTGAAGGTGAAGGGCGGTCCCCGGCAGGTTCTCCGGCGACGCGATTGCGGCGGCATCTCAGCCTCGAACCCTAACCTGCACAAGAAGAAGCGGAAGTGAGAACGGAGAGAGAAAATTCGCGATCCCTTTTTATATTTTAGCAGACGGAGAACTCGAGGGAAGGCATCGGCGCGCGTGCAAGCAGGCCGATCGGCGGATTGGGCTTCTACAGTAAACTTGCACAGTAAAGTTTTCCAATTATTATCTACGAACTCTGCAAATAAGAAACCGATCGCATCATTTGGTGCTTTCACTGAGAGAATTGGTCGACATCTTGGATTAATCGGCGGCGATTGAGCGATCGGAATCAAGAACAATGGCGGAAGGAACTCGGTGGGCTCGCATGGAGGGAGCAATTGGAAGGTTACAGGGATTAATGGAGCAGCAGTGCACGGTGTTCACAGAAGGGATCAATTCGCTGAACTCAAAGTATGATGCCTTGGCCAAGAAGGTAGAAGAACCTGTAACAGAGAGCAGCAGCCGTCAGCAATCAAGACCAACCATGTCAAATAATAATTCAACTCAACAAGCTTCAACAATGGCCGGATTCTTGAAGAACATTAAATTGGATATACCAAAATTTTGGGGAGAAGACCCATTGAGCTGGATTTTTAAGGCGGAACAATTCTTGGATTTTTATGAAGTATCAGAGGAAAACAGGATTATAGTGGTTTCATTCGCTTTTGAAGGAATTGCTCTACAGTGGTATCAATGGATGTACAAAAATAAGCAAATCAGTTCTTGGACACAGTTTGTTAAAGCACTTGAAATCAGATTTGGTCCTTCGGAGTTTGATGATTTCCAGGGAGCTTTGTCCAAGTTAACTCAAATAGGGACGGTCCTAGAATATCAAAGTCAATTTGAAAGATTATGTAACCGAGTGATAGGAATTTCAGAATCTTTCTTGTTATCATGTTTCATTTCAAGATTAAAGCCTGCAATTCGGAGAGAAGTTCAATCATTCAGACCGGAAAGTTTGATGCAAGCCATAGGGTTGGCAAAATTGCAGGAAGAGAATATTGCAGAAAGAGGAGAACAAAGAACTATAAGCTACAAGACGACGGGACAGACTAATCCTACAATTTTCAAATCGACGAGTTCACACAGTCAAGAGACTGTAGTACCTCTAACAAAAGTTGAAAGTACTATTCCCTCTAAATCATATCCGGCAACATTGAGTAAGGAGAGTACAAGGGATAATTCAGTTTTACCCCTTAAGAGATTATCAGCGGCAGAAATGATGAATAGAAGGGAGAAGGGTTTATGCTACAATTGTGATGAAAAATTTCATCGTGGACACAAATGCAAACCTAAATTCTTGTTGCTAATATATGAGAAAAATGATAAAGTGAATCTACAGTTACAGGAGGATTCGCAAGAGGAGTCGGGAGAACAACCTGAAATTAGTTTGCATGCACTGTCAGGAATTACAGTACCACAAACTATACGCCTGACAGGAAGAGTGAGAGAACATGAAATAACTTGGTTGACAGTGGTTCTACTCATAACTTTATCCAAACGAAGACAATTAAGAAACTGGGTTTACAGGTTACTCCATCTTCTTATTTCAGTGTAATGATAGGGAATGGAGAGAAGTTAAAATGTGAAGGCAAGTGTTCCAAACTTGAAATTGATATTCAGGACATTAAATTTTTGGAAGACTGCTATGTCTTGCCTATTGAAGGGGCAGAACTAGTGTTGGGAGTTCAATGGTTACAGACACTTGGTCCAGTTACAATGGACTACTCAAATTTGACAATGGAATTTGGGTGGCAGGGACGGCAAGTGAAGCTTAAAGTGGCTAATCAATTACAAGCTAAGACCATCACACATCATCAGTTGAGAAGAATAATTAGGACTGGCGAAGTCATGACTTGTTATCAATTATCCTTAATGCCGGAGACTATAGAGGGAAATTTCGAAGATACTGATTGTCAGATGACACAATTGTTGGATCAGTTTAAAGTTGTTTTTGCTACACCTACTTCTTTACCACCCTTCAGAAATGTGCAACACCATATACATTTGGTAGAAGGGAGTAAGCCTGTTAATGTACGGCCATATAGATATCCACACTACTAGAAAAACAAGATAGAAAGATTGGTGAAAGAGATGTTGGACCAGGGTATAATCCAAAATAGCTTTAGTCCATTCTCTTCACCAATATTATTGGTTAAAAAAAAGATGGGATTTGGAGATTTTGTATAGACTACAGGGCCTTGAATAGCATTACGGTGCGAGATCAATTTCCAATTCCAACTATTGATGAGTTGTTGGACGAGTTGCATGGGGCAGTCTATTTTTCTAAACTAGATCTCATGGCAGGATATTTTTCTAAGCTATTCAAGCCCTATTTGCGAAAATTTATCATTGTCTTCTTTGATGACATATTGATATATAGTAAAGATTGGGAAACTCATCAGACTCATCTTTCTATAGTCCAGGACAATTCTTTTTATGTTAAAAAGAGTAAATGTTGTTTTGCAAAGTAAAAAATTGACTATCTAGGACATGTGGTTTCTAGAAATGGTGTGGAACCAGATGCTAGCAAAATTGAAGCTGTACAAAAGTGGCCAACTCCTGGTACCCTTAAGCAATTATGGGCTTTCTTGGGTTTAACGGGGTACTACAGAAGATTTGTGAAAGGGTATGCAACTCTTGCTAGTCCTTTAACTGATTTACTGAAGAAAGATTCTTTCAGATGGTCAGCACAAGCAGAAGAGGCTTTTCAGACCTTAAAGAAAGTATTGATAACAGCTCCTATACTGAGGCTACCCAATTTTTCTAAACCTTTTGTGGTTGAGACTGATGCTTCAGGGACAGGAATTGGGGTTGTCTTACTGCAGGAAAATCACCTTATTTGCTATTACAGCAAAAAACTCAATGCTAGTATGCAAAGAGCTTCTGTCTATGTCCGAGAAATGTTGGCTATTGTGGAATCAGTCAGGAAATGGAGGAAATATTTGCTGGGTCAGCATTTTATTATACGAACGGATCATCGAAGTTTGAAAGAAATATTAACACAAGTGATTCAAACTCCTGAACAACAGAAGTATGTGGCTAAGTTGTTGGGCTATGATTTCTCAA
>LTAE01001479.1:5406-32240 GCA_001647135.1 Pontederia paniculata | reverse complement strand
AAGAGGAGGAAGAAGAAACAACAGGAGAAATCACAGCAGCAGAAGAGGAGGAAGAAGAAACAGCAGGAGAAAAAGCAACAGAAACAGCAGAAGAGGAAGAAGAAGCAACAGAAACAGAGACAATAAAAGAAGAAAAGGCGAAGACAGCAGAAGAAGAAAAGGCGACAGAAGAAACAACAACAAGAGAAAAGAGACATCGAAGGAAACCCAAAAGATTTGAAGACTTCATCATGTAAAAAATCATGTAAAAATATATACATAAGAAAACGTGTTCAAATCCGAAAGACATATAAATAGGGAGACTGGAATCTACAGCGCAGCTACCTCTTGAAGCTTGAAGGTGAAGGGCGGTCCCCGGCAGGTTCTCCGGCAACGCGACTGTGGCGGCATCTCAGCCTCGAACCCTAACATGCACAAGAAGAAGCGGAAGTGAGAACATAAAGAAAATTCGCGATCCCTTTTTATATTTTAGCAGACGAAGAACTCGAGGGAAGGCATCGGCGCGCGTGCAAGTAGGTCGAGCGGCGGATTGGGCTTCTACAGTAAACCTGCACAGTAAAGTTTTCCAATTATTATCTACGAACTCTGGAAATAAGAAACCGATCGCACCACCCACCGGCCGGAAGTCGCAGTCGCAGCACATCCTTGTGGTTGTGGAATTCTTGTTGCTCCGACACCAACAATTAGTACGACAATTAACCTCCTCGGCGATGGGAAGAAACAGTATGCACAGGAAGTGTTCGTATTAATGGCAACGATGAGAGGAGGTGGTATAGAATTGGAAGCTTAGTGATGATGGAAAGGAGGAAAAGAACATTTGATTGACTTCTTTTAAATGCCTTCATTTTATTTTTTTTCGGTAATAAGTTATTACCATCCGACTAATTCAATAGTTAATAAATTAAAAAATTTTGAATACTCGAATTCAAAATTATTAATTCTTAATTTCTGAATTATAAATTTACTAATCATTTATACTAACTAATTTAATTAAGTGTATGCATTTAATTTGTGGGAGCTTGATGCCACTCCAATCCAATCGCTCTTAGTTGCACTCATAATGAAAAAAAAGTGAGTGCAATTTGCCCCCTTATGATGTGACTTCAATAGTTTATTCTTAGATGTGAAACATCAAAGCCTCATATCATTTTTTAAACCCAGAAAAAATATTACGTCAACTCCACCCAACATTTAACATTATAATTAAAAAAAGGTTTGCTCCAAATATACTTCATTTCTAATCAGGCTAATATTATGAAATTTGAACAAAATAAAAAAAAAATATTTTATATGTTTTATATATAATGTAACTAAATAATTAATCTAATTAATAATTTCCATATTCATTAATATATTGTAAGCTCCATGAATATTTTTATTTCTGAAATAAAAAAACATAACTCATTCACATGTTTAAGGAAGAACATGCAAGCACAAATAAGTTACAGTAAATTCAAAATTTGCACAAAAAAGTGAATCATCGACACTTGTAATTATCAATAAATAAAATCAATGACGTCAACGATAATATTTTTTTATATGTTTTCTCAATTATATATATATATAATTAAAATTATTATTGAGCATATTTTAAATATACACGAGTATCGTAATAACATCAACAAAATAAATATTTTTTTATTAGAGTATCTTGTTAAATAAGAATGTTCAATCGTGTTACTTCAAAATTTTAGGCAGGTAGCACTGTCCAAGTTAAGTCATGCTCTCAAATCCTGCCATGTTATTTGAGCCAACTTTGGATCCACAAGCATAGACTCGGTGAACCGAGCATGGTCGAGCTCGTCATGGCTTAGCTCGTTCATTTTAGTATATTTATTTCTATAATAAAAATTCAACAAGTATTCAATATTTTAAATAAGTTTACAATTACTGTTCGGCCTTAATAATAAATAAAAACTAATTTTAAATAAGGATAAAATTGGTACTGTATTTAAAAGCACACATCTTGACTTTATAAGTAGTTGTTATATAACAGTATAGTAGTCTTTGTCCCTTTAATTTGTTTTAAAATATTTTTAAATAATATATATTTATTAAAAAATAATAAGATTATGTGGCATCGGTAGGATATAATTTGATCGATTGTGTTTAGCTTAATTCTAGTGGTGTCAATTAGAGAGTCTTTAGCAATGAAATGTCAAACAAGACTTGATATTAGTGAATAG
The DNA here is from genome assembly GCA_001647135.1 of Pontederia paniculata. Lineage (NCBI taxonomy): Eukaryota > Viridiplantae > Streptophyta > Magnoliopsida > Commelinales > Pontederiaceae > Pontederia > Pontederia paniculata. Next base: position 30,054 of record LTAE01001479.1, on the reverse strand, counting down.
GCAAAAAAAATTCATGTTATAGTAAGAAAAAAAGTATTAATTATGACCTATTGACAATAATTTAAGGAATTAGAAAATATAAAAACTATAAAATAAATTATAAAATATGTAAAAAATATATTTTTATATTAACCGGGCGGATAAAAAAACCTCACGTCAAAGCTACAGTTTTGAAGTATGATTGGCAATGACATACTACTTTTTTTTGGCATCTCACGGTGGAATGGGTAAAATGGGAAAATGGTTAAAGTTCAAAGTTCAAACGCACCTTTGGAGCAGTTTCATATTTCACTATAATCAACGTCCCAACATTCATCAAGCTACCACATAGTTGAGCAGTGTGTGGACATGCCTCAATTTACAATGACCAGAAAGAAATAAATCAAAATGGTCAGAATCTATTAACACAATTAAGAAGTATCTGCACAAGAGAGAACAAGTTATACATAATTAGATTGGTTACGGACAGCATCCTCTTGCATCTGCAAAACATGTTCCATAGAGACCACTTAATAGCCAGTTGACAGCAAAACCTCTGTGACATGGCAGAGTCACTTCGTTTAATTGTGAAGAAAGATAAACACAGGTTGATGTAGCCAAGAAGAGAATCTGCAACGTTAACAAAGAAGAGTGATTAACTATTCGTGCAAAAACAATGAATGCAAATGAGTCACATACTAGTAACCAATCAAAAGAAAACCCCAATGATCAAATTGCAGAAGTTTTCTAAAATTACAGGAGGAAAACAAGGATCGATCAAAGTTAGAAGCTGCAGCAACCCTATGCTTCAAAAGCTGATGACAAAGCTTCAGCATCTTGGCATAATTTTTTTTTAGATGAGCAGTAGACAGGTTACTAAAGTATTTTTTGCAGTTTCCACCGGGAAAATGTTATTAATGCATCATTAAGAAATATAATACACAACTTAATAATGGTTAGAACACAAAGATGGTCCTTCGCTTGTGTAGTATGGCACAATGACGACAGGAGTTGCTCAGGATGACAGGTTCCAAAATTATCATACGACAGACACTTATAAGATGTTTAATCATGTAGCTCTATATATCACCAAAATTTAAACTAACTTCCATTTTCAAGAATATCAACCTATTGACGTGGCATAATGACAAAAAAAAAATCAGAATATTAATACCATTCACTTTACAGATGCAGCATGCATATCTAGCCCAATTCTCACGCCAATGGACAAATTAATCTCAAATAGTTGTACCTTCTGGTCAAGGAGCACATGTTTTTCATGTACAAATGCAAAATTCACTAAAATGAAGTCGCCCATTTTTCTTTCATTCAATCGGATTGTTTAAAGAACAATGATATGAACGACCATTTTTCACAAAATCAAGGGCAAACATGCAAAAAGTTTGGCACAGGAAATGACTTCTTTTTTCCATTGAGATCGCATTAGTTAGGAGATGGTGGCGACATGGAGATTTAGAAATTTAAATGTAGGTTGACGCAGTGTATTAAAAATACTAGATAACACCTAAACCAGGCATTAACCAAAGATTGATCATACATGTAGTAGCTTTCCGTGTGAGTACAAAAGCAATCCACAAGTGAATTACTTTCAAAAGAGAGAAGAAAAAATCATCCACGAAGCAAAATTGTTCCAGAAGACCATCAAATATTAGCATAAATATACTCACAGTTGGAGTCGAAATGCAGCCGCTCCAGATTTCATTTAAAACATAGTGATCCCAGAATATTATATGACAATCCGAGCGACTTTCTTAATCAAAGGCATTAACAAGGATCAAGCATCAATTACATGTGCAGAGTAATTTGACATCATAAAGCCAATTTATTCTCCACTTTGTTTAATTAAATTAACAATAATGACCAAGATGTACCTTTTAGTTAGTACTGTAAAGGGCAACATCAAGCACACTCGAGTTAGTGAGCAAAGGGGAAGGCAGCTTAATTACACATGGCCTCTCCATCATTAACTGACTTATCTATTGTGCTAAGTTTAGCCCTCTACGAGTTGAACTGTGAACAAATGATAAGATGTCACAAGATAGTGATCTAATCCTGACCTGCACCTCTGATTTATCTTCCAGCATCCAGACCACATGCGATCAACATTCCGAGGAACTTTCGCTCCCAGAATCTGTGAAATTACTCAGGTGTAAATGGAAATTTTAGAAACATAAAATATCCTAGATTGTAAAATTTGCATAGCTGGAAAAAGAATTCAAATAGAAAAGCTAACAAATGTCTGATTCTATGGGTATGTGGATATTACCACTTGAAGACGATCCAGAATCACTGCAAGAACTGCTGGAACCACTCGATTCACTACCTTCATCACCATTGTGTTCTCCTACAACTTGTGAGGAAGCGGCAACAGTATTTTGACCAGAACCCACTTGAACATTGCCTGCAAAGAGTATATTATTAAATGAACAAAAGACAAAGAAATTATGTTATAATCATAAAACTTACCTGTAGTGCTTTCCTTTGGTACTTCAGCAACTCCAGGATTAGAATTCTGAAAAATATGAAAGATCAATAAATGAGCTACTTGCAAAGGCTCCAACTTTTTTAATAGAGCGTTAGAGTTACAAGCACATACTCTTTCAACCATTCTTTCTTCATTCTGATGCTCAGCTTCTGTCCGAGCTTGCATTGCAAGCTCTGCCTTTCTCTTGTACTTGCTCAGACTCTTCTTGTAGTTGGTCACAAATCTGTCGAGCTCCCAAAGTGTCTCTGCATCCATACTATCGATATCCACCTCAATCTCATCATCATTCTGGTTCACGTTGGAGTTCCTTTTCTTAATTATCTGCACAATGTTATCCAGCTTCTCTGGTGGCAAGCTCTGCAACTGCCGGCTCAACCTCTGCTTCTCATCGAATGTCATGTCCCTTTTGTTCAGCTCTTTTGCCTTCGGCTTCTTCAAGGCCGGAGACCTGCCAATGTGTTGTGTCGGATTCACTGGCTTAGGATTGGAATCCACAGCCATAGGAACAGGATGCACTGTGGAGTCCGACCTCTCGAGTATTTTATTGGTGTCGGAAGGTGAGACCTTTTTGGGGAGAGGCCGCGAGACGTACGCGCACTCGGCCTCAATGGCAGGCCATCTGTCGTCAAAGAGATTGGTCAGATGCTCTGCCATCTTGTACACGTCCTGCTCCTTGGGGTTGTAGGTCATGGCATTACGAAAGGTGAGCCTGACGTCGGCGGCGAACTCCTTCGGCGTCGCGTACCAGTTCTTGGAAAGCCTGGACTTGACGGTGCCGAGGTCCATCGGGTGCTCGATGATGGTGAAGTAGTCGTAGAGTCCGAGGGCCTTGGCGTCCACCGGCTTGTTGAACACCCACCCGAACTCGTGCTTCATGAGCTTCTGAAGCAATGCGTTGCAACTCTTGAAGGCCTCGGCGTACAGTTTCTTGTCGAACGCCGGCGTGCCGTGATCCGATTTCCCGGAAGAATGCTTTTTGCTGCCGCCGGATTTCGATTTCTTATGGCTTTGGGAGTCTGCTGGCGGGAGCTTATCCTTGCCGAGCACGAACTCGGAGTTCTTGTAGTACTGGTTTGCTTTGGGCGTCCGCTTTTCCTTCTCCATGGACTCCCCGACGCTGTTCTCGGTTCCGACGGGATAAGGCACCGAGACAGTTAGCTGTCGCCGCACAGGGGCCGGAGTGGTGGACGCGGCCTCGGACACGACGGGAGCCCTCCTCGCCTCGGCGGCGGCGGACGCGTCATTGACGGAGAGCTGCGACGGAGCACCTCCTTCCCTTCCGGTGGCGTGCTGAAATTCGTGGGCCTCGAGCCGCTTGACGACCTGCCGGACCCGTTCGAGCTCGGCAGCAAGCTTGCGGCGGAGCTCCCTGACCTCCTGAGTGGACCGTCCGGAGACCCTGAGCGTGACCACGCGGCGGCGAGGGTGGCCATCAGCCGGCGGCAATCGGTTTAGACTAGAGGCTTCGTCGTCAGACGCGCCGGCATGGTACGGGGCAGCCGGCGGAACGGCCATCGGAGACTGCTGCTGCTTCTGCTGGAGGGAGGACGGAGGAGCTTGAGTGGCGGCGGCGGCGGCTGTGGCTTTCTTTCCCGAGGGTTTCTTCCCGTGGGATTTGCGGGTGTAGACCTTGCTCTCCGATCGACGAAGTACACTGCCGGAGCCGGCGAGACCGCCGGATGCCATCACGACATCAAGATGGAGCAGGACGAGATCGACTCGGAGGGAATTGCCGATTGGAATCCAAGGAAGAAGGTAAAAAAAGGAGAGATTTTTAGGGTTTTGGAAGGCGCGGCGCGGTGGAATGAAACCCTATTCGCAGCGATCAGTTGCTGGGAAGGTTCTCCGATTTGGGTCGCCGGAATCTTATCGTCTTCTTCGCTGTGGGGATTGATTGGATCTGAAGTCGACGCTGTGTTGAGTCCATTCTAACGAATTGCTTACAATGGGTCAGAGATTTTGGGGATCGGAAAAGAGTGAAGTGTGGGTCCCACGGTCTGTGAGCGTGTGATGATGTGATGCGTTGAGGAACGTGTACTGTGTTATGGTTTGGTAGCGCGACGTGAAACAGCCTCCTTTTGAGAGCGGTAGGGGGTTTTGGGTGAATGGTGGCGGCGTATGGGGAGGAGAGAGGAGAGAGGAGAGAGGAGAGAGAAAGAGAGGTCCATGGTTTTTGACTGCCGGTTGGATGGGACCCGTTTAACCTTCCATTATTATGGTCCGTGGATAAAAAAAAAAGATGTTCTAAATTATAAATGAAACGAGTGATTTAAAGACATAATATAATATTTAAATTAATCAGACAAAAAGTTAAATGCTTCATTCGATTTTTTTTTACTTGTTAATTATGAAAATGTTCTCCAGAAAACTTCTTTGAAAAAAATTATACATGTATTCTCCATTTGAACAGTAAAAAATTATCAACGGGATGTTCGGAAAACAGAAGAAAACACCTAAAAAGTAAAAACAGTAAAGGAATCTTATTTCACATCTAAGTAAAAAAATCTTCATTATTAATATACTCTCAATTAATTTAATGTGGCTCTGTCCTTTATCTTAGATTTCGAAATAGACATATGCTAACAAAACTTAAAAATCAGGAGTTCAAATGCGAGTATAATATATATATATTTATATATATATATATATATATATATATATATATATATCAATTAAATTAAAATATATATATATATATATTTTTAGAGTTTTGTATTTATCAAAACTATCCAACTAAGACTTATTATTTTTATAAAAAATATTTTTTTCAAAACTATCCAACTAAGACTTATTATTTTTATAAAAAATATTTTTTTCAAAAAATATTCATCATTTTCTAATATTTAGTAATTAAAAAATAGTTAACCAATATATTTCCTGTTGACAAAAAACTAAAACTACATTGAGAAAACAATTTACTTTCTTTAAAAACAAAATTTTCATCTCTTAAAAATATATAAAATATACATAAATAAATTACTTTTCATGAATTTAATTTTTTAGAAAAAATATTTCTCTTTGAAATTTATTTTCATCAAAATAAATGAGCTTAAATAGTACAAAATTTGTTGGATTGTTTGATCAAAGTCTACAAAGTGTAGATTTGGAAGAGATTATCTCTCGAATTTATATTAGTCAAAGTATCAACATTAACACAAAAATCTTAAATATAAGATATGTATGTTGTGACAAAAATAAAATGGAATGACATATAATTTTTCTTGCTTCGAACAAGAGGTGTTATGATATTTCATAAATTTAAATTCGAACTCTACTAAACAATGGTCAATAGAATAACCAATAAAAAAATAAACTAACTATGAGATTTGTCAAAAATTTTGGCAAGCCCATTGCTAAAAATTGACATTCTGTTAAATACAATAAAGAATAAGATCAAGCCCGAATCATGTAATCTCAACTAAATCAAATATAATAAAACTATAAAAGTAATGGGTCAAATGTTAAGAAAAGTTTACAGCACTTCAAAACATAATAACACTACAAAAAAAAGACATAAGAACTTAAAGAATAGACCAAATCTACGAATACAACAAGAATAAAAAACAATACATTCTTATCATCTTCAAATCTCTCATATACACACACAACAAATTAATTTTACATTTTTAATATTCGAAGAGCATGCAAAGGCACAAACAATTAATACCCTCTTCATCACCTACAAAATAATAAAAATAAATGAATGAAGATAACATAGCTTAGTGAGTAAAAAATGACTTCATAAAATATTTAAATAATTTGGAAAACAAATTCAACGGAAAATCATATGTGAAAATCATTATCAAACATTCAACATGAGTTTATATCATACATAACTTATATTATAAAAATATTTGTAAATCACATGTAAAGTTAAAGTGTGGTATGCATGAACTATTGCTATGTGTTATGACACACTGTCATCCACGAGCATGTCTATCATCCGCACGACTAATTGCTACTTTGATCACGCGAGCCACCGCTCACCCATACGAGGGCATCACACCACCATCCGCATGTAGATCACCTCGACCACACGAGTTGTCACTCGGTCACGCGAGGGAGAGCTACCATCACCATCATTAAACCACGTGTAGATCATCTCAATCAAGCAAACTATCGCTCGTCCACTAGAGAGAGAGCTACTATCATTATTATTACATCACTCCAAATGAGCTACCATACATGTTCTAAATGCAGATGCATGATATATACATATATCATGAAACTATTTCAAATAGTTTTTGAAATTACCACTTAATCAACATCTAGGATTATGACGCATAATATAAAAGTTTTCACATCGACAATTATGTAAACATCGTCCATAAATGTCGAAGAATCATGCACACAAAATACGAAAAATATCAAAAAAACGAATCCCACATGACATTATCTCAAACGATAATCACAATTAATATAATTAATATGAACTAAATAAATGAATAATTGGACCGCCGCAAGGTGACATTAATAAAGATTTATGGTAATGCCCTTTCCTTTGTTTGTTAAATCGAAGAACAATTTCCTCTTTTTTTTCCTTAATTTCTTCGTATTGATCTATAAAACTCTCTCTCCCCCTCTCTCTCTCTCTCTTAGATAATTAACGAATTTGTTTAATTTTTTGGTGAATATCAATAAGGAATTTATTTTATTTTTTTCGATGAATGTCATTAATGATTTTAAGATGCACCACCAAAATTATGGAAACAAGAAGGGGAACCAAATGTTTGCATCTTTGACTCATGCATTAAACATGATGTTCTCTTTTTTTCGGTGAATTAAACTTGATGTTCTCTTCATCACATAATTTTCAAGAAGCTCTCTCCTTTGAAAATTGATCATATCTTTTTTCTCATGTTTTTTAATTTTTATCTTTTTTTTAAAATTTTTCTCTCTCTCCTATTAATTAGAGAAAAAATATTATATTAGTATATATTAGAGTCATTAATTACATTTAATTATAAATTTCTCATATTCTCTAATAATTTTTATTCTAACACATAAACTTTTTGTATACTATAATAACAAAAAATATGATGTGATCACAAATAAATGCAACGATTAATTAATGAACATTACATTTAATAATAATCATATTTATTCAATTTCAATCATTTCCATTTTTCATAAAAAATATGGACATTTCACATTCCATAATCTTAATTAGTAGATAATATTATAATATATATATATATATATATTAAAAGTATATATTATTTGTTTTCTCTCTGCTCTCCAACATTTGCGTTATTTAATTAAAACACCTCATTTTCATGTCTGAATTAATTTCAATTTTGTTTACTGTATTCCTATAATTAAATGAAATATCAAATATTATAAGCCAAATTTTACTAAAAGAATTTTTGTGTCCATTAAATTTCATGAAATATCATATCTCCATCAACGCTTTTATAAAATAAATATCAATACATAGTATAAAAAATTGCTAATGGCATTTTTTTATTATGGTGAACGACTCTCTCCTTTCACCACTTGTACTTTTCTAATTTATTTGATCTAAAAATAATTAAAAGGTTATATGATCATATCATTTTTTCTATCACCAGTTTTTATTGAGCTTTGTCAATTATATATATTTTTTCTTTTATTATTATGATTGTCATTTTTTCATTCCTGAAATAATGACATTTATGAATGAGCAATCATACATAATTAAGAAACAATACTCATGCTTCTAATAAAAATATAATACATATAAAATGAGCATTTTCATGATATAATTTTTTCTACCACTGATTTTTATTGAGATTTTTCAATTATATATATATATATATATATTCTTTTATTATTATGGTTGTCATTTTTTATTCCTGAAATAATGACATTTACGAATGTGCAATCATGCATAATGAAGAAACAATACTCATGCTTCTCATAAAAATATAATACGTATAAAATGAGTTAACAAATTAGACTTACCAAATATAATAGTAAACATTATTATCAATTCCGCCATAGTTAAAAAATTGAACATTTTTTTGTAATCTTTCTACACAGTAATGAAGTAAATTTACAAAAATAGGGAACAAGTTTGCATATAAAATTACAAAATAACTTTCCATAATTTTGAAATATGCGATAGTTTTAAAGCTTTTTTGACATCACACATGCTATTTTTGGTACTTGATGGACATGATTGTGGCATGATTTGATGGCAACATGATTATTGTCTTTTACAGTAACAACATAATAGCTAATAAAATTTTAATGCATTTGCACTTATGGATGTAATAATTCATAATAGAAAATAAAGATGCAATGTTTTCATGAAAACATAATATAAGATTTCAATAATGAATAGTTTTTTTTCTTTGACTAATAAATCTTAGGGGTTCTAATTAAATATTTTATATTCATATTTTTCATCAATATTACTAACAATAAATTGTTTTTCTTTTTTTTTTAAGTTAGATGATCATCTATGTTTTATTCACACATAAAATTATATTTGTCAAGCATAGTCTTTTTCATTGTTTGAAATATAAAATAAAAGGTCGCATTAAATATGAAATAATTCATCTTTCTCCAACAATGAATGTTTCACTGCATTTTTTAGTTAATATTTTTAGAAATAAACAATAAAAAAATATTGATATGCACTGATGTTTGTACTTGTATCAATAGTTGCAAATAATAATAATAATAATAATAATAATAATAATAATAATAATAATAATAATAATAATAATAATAATAATAATAATAATAATAACATCCTTTACAATAATTCTATATTTCTATTATAATCTTTATGCTAAATATCAATTTCATAATTAATTGTAAATGAATTATCTTTTCATCTATTCATCTTCTTTTTTATTATTTTTTTATATTATCATATTCGTCCGTGTAATTGATCCCGAGGAGAGAAAAGACATGAGTGATTAATTGTCACAAAGAGAAAAAATATTAGCACTAACCATCTTTCTTATAGAGTTCGTTCATATTAGCACCTCTGTGTTATCTGTTATTCCATTTAGGTGCAAATATTTTGTTATTTTATCAGCAAATATTTTCATATAAGAAACATCTTTTCACAAATATAGTCATTTAATCAATTTATTAATTTGAAATGCAATCTTCAATAAATATTTGCAAAGCTTTCATGCTTATCCTCTTTGATGAGCTTTTATGTTAGGATGCAATTCTTTTGAATTTTCATATTTTGATAAAAAATTAAGTTAGAGATATTAAGATTCATCCAATTATTTTTAATATTAAAAAATAAAAAAATTACAAATTATCAATATATTCTTATAATAAAAATTATACATACTTTACATAAAAATGATAATTATTTAAATACAATTGCGCGCACTATTATAGCGTGGGAAGGAGGACTAACGAGCTTCACTTTTTAACTTTCTTCTCGGTATCATTAAAACTTAAACATGCATGAGTAGTCAAGTCCATCTTTTGTATTCTCGTTTCCTCATTCTCCGATCTATATCTACAACTTACACAATGGACCTGTTTGGTACAAGAACAAGGTGAGAACAATCACTTTGTTCTTGTATTTTCATCCAAACACCCTAAGAATAACAAATATTCTCTCATTTTTAAAATCACCTTGATTTTTGTAAAACCACCTTTTTTCACTACAAATACAAGAACAAATTGTTCTTGCCATTGGCAAGAACAATTTTGTTCTTTCCTTTCTTCTGAAAAAAAGTATTTCATTAAATTATTTTATCTTAATAAATAAATACTTATTTATAATTAATACATTTTTATAATTAATTAATTTTTTTCATAAAATGTAACATTAATAATACAATATAATATTACAAATATTTTGATATTAATAATTTTACGTTTAGTTAATTATTATATTGTCACTGATAATAATATATTATTCAATAAATACTTAATTATATTTAACAAAAAAAATATTTAGTATGATATTATAATTAATAATATAATTAAATAATAATTAATTTAATTATTATAATACTAATAAATCAACCAAACATCTCACAAGAATAACCTATTAGAACAAAATTACCATTTTATTATAATTATTAAGTAGTTAATATTTTATTGTAAATAAAATAAAAAATAATTATATATTATTTGTATAATTATAATTATATATTTTTTATTATTATTTAATTCAATAATTACAATTATATAAATTAATTATAATTATTGCTTCCCTAATTATATTTAATAGAAATATATAATAAAATATGAATATTTTTTCTTATCTTAATCAAATACTATCTAATTTTAATTATTACAATACTACTTAAATCATCCAAACACCTATTAGAACATCACCATAGGAATAGCTCACTTCTATTTTCCTCAAAAGAATTAAAAAGGAATATTCTTGTTAATTCCCATTAATCTTGTTCTTGTCCCGAACAGGACCAATAGTATTTTGTTCCTAGGGGACAAAGCTTTAACCATCTTCACAAATATGCATCCATTATAAAACCCAAGCATTACAAAATCATTTTTCTTCTTCCAATGTATCACAGGGCATTGAAATCTTCGTGTACAAAACGGAATGTCAGGGAGATATCATGTGAACAGCGGAGCTACAAACAATTCCTATTTGATTTCCTGTTTCCTACTTTATGCAAGCGGACAAAGTAGTATCTCCTCCAGGGTTAGGCTACTACTACTACTACAACTAGTATCATATATTGTAGATGGCTAAGTGTTATAATGCATGGGAGTCTATATGGCATACAGTAGCTATTGCTACTAATACAAAGATAATAAGGCTTGCATGTGTCCGAGTCCTGAATCGTCGATCTTCAGTTGTATGAAGGAGAAATGGAGGGCGTGGCGAGAGCAAGGTCCGTGGTGACGGCGACGTCCCTGCCGCCCAGCTGTGATGCCGACTCCCACGAGCCCACGCACGCGTCTGATGCTCCCTTGTTCCATCCTAATTCTCCACCTGATCCTGTGCCCAATCCACCATCACCGCACGAGGACAAAGATGTCGTCTGCATGCACGAGATCAACCACTAATTAATTGTGAACATTAACAGGGAGTAGGTATCATATCAAACATCCCACAAATGGTCCCCGAGCAAACAGAATTAAGCACAGGTTTGCCCCTGGAAAAGAAGAGAATGGAAGCTGTACGTACGCGTGGCAGCAGATGGTGCTGCTCGGCCTGCAGCTGGTGAGGACCAGAGCAATTGGGAGAAGGGACCAACAGCATCTCTGAGGGCTGAGGAGTACGTGTCAGGGCGGGGGACGGCGGGGTGGGCAGGATCAGCAGCCGCGGCGCAGACGTCGCAGATGAGGCCGTGGAGGACGGCGTGGGGATGCCACTATTGTACAGCGTCAGATGCTCCTCCAGGGCGGTACAGGCCGATTTGATGATGTTGGTGGTGGCGGAGGTGCTGGGAACCATCAGCAGGGGACTGGGGACGACTGAAGCGTCCAGCAGGGACCGTCTCGAAGAGGAGGGCGACAGAGAGGCTAACATCTCCTCCCCACAGAGTGTAGCGCCTGCAGACGCAGAAGCAGCAGCTGTTGCAGCTGACATGGGACTGCTGAGGTTGCTGATGCACGCAAAGGTGCCGCTGTTCCCCATGTTTGGCCACAGGAAGGTGCCCTGGGGCTTGCAGATCGTGAACCCACTCTTCCGTATCGCTGCCTTCTTGCTGTTGCTAGCACTGCTGCTGTCGCTGTTCTTCTTGTTGTTAGGAGTTCTAGTTTGGGTTGTAGCAGCATTTGCATCAGCTGTGGGAGTGGCATTAGTGGACTGGTCGTCGTTTCTGGTTCCACTGCTATTCTTGATGATAGGACTGATGGCGGTAGTGTTGCAAACCGTGTCGGCGGTGTCCTTCCGCTTTGTATTCTCATCATCACGCCTTTCCAATTGCATGCCCTCTTTTTCTGTCATTACTTGTGTCTCCGCCACTTTCGGCTTGGCACAGTTCTCTTCCCTCAGCACTCGGAGTTCTTCCTGCTTGCATCAAAAGGAATATATTAAATATAGCGAGAGGGATAAAAAAAAGAAAGGACGAAATAAGGGGGAAAAAACAAGTGTTTCCTTTTCCCTGTTACATAAACATAAAAGAGCAGCTGTTTCCTTTTATTTCCACCGTATGATGAAGACAGATAAGAACTCTTTTTGAGTTTACAAGACGAGAGAAATTAATATACCTCCATCCTCTTCGTATGTTCCTTCATATTGGCCAACTCTTCTTCTAGCTTGTTACTCTTTTGGATCAATATATGATAGTTCTCCTGAAAATCCTGATAGCCAATAAAAAAATAATTGTTGAGCGCATTAAGTGTCAGGAGTTTACAATTAATTAGATTAGAACATTGCAGCTATACAGTGTGCCCTTTTAAGCATTTATGAAGCGCAGACAAATGTATAAATCATTAGATTACACTAAAAATAAATGTACATGTCATTTATTTCACCGGAAAAGACCAGAAATGAGTTCTAAGTCTGAGTTAATGATCCACTATCTTAGAACAAAACAGAAAGATACTGAAGAGGAGGTTTTAGGAGGATAGGGAATTTTCCTTCAAGTGACAGAAGATGAAAAGAGAAAATGACAAGAAGCGGATATACCTTGCAAGTAATACTACAACCTGTGACAGATTCGGATTTGTCTTCTTCGGCCACATGCCCTTTTGACACATTTTTCAGCATCAGTTGCTCAAGATTCCTGGGTTTACGTTTGCACGCATTAAATAAAGATGACAATTTTGAAATCATCGTATAGTCTTAGATTGCCTTCAATTAGTTCAGCCACAAAACTAGAAAGTTAAGTACCTCCACAGAAGTGACATCTCTTCTTTGAGCTGAGTGATCAGCTCATTCTTGCACTCGTCGACTCCACACATGGAGGTGGACTCGCCGGGCTTCCATCCCGGTGGCGGGGCCCAGTAGGGGTCCTGCACTCCAGCCTTCTTGCGGATCTCCTCGAGCTCCACGGGCTCCAGCCAGTACTCCATGACGCCCTCAGAATTGTGGCGCCTCCGGAACCGCTGCGTGCCGTCCGACACCACCTTGCCGGACATGTGCTTCAGCAGGTGATCGAGCAGCCCGGTGTCGCCGATGTAGTTTCTTGCCTCGTCCCTTAGAGCTTGCCGCATGATGGGCTTCCCGAGTGTGGCGTCCTTCTCCTTCATGATGTCCAGCAGCTTCTTCTCGGCAGCCTCGTATCTCTCCGTAGACCATCGGTCCTTGGAACCCCTGATTTCATGGTTGTCCGTTTCGTGGCTCGCCTTATCATCCTTGGCAGGCCTGCCCTTTTTCTTCTTCTGTTTGCTCACCACACTCTTCTTGTCTGTAGATTTCTTTCTCTTGTTCCTCCTCTCCTTAGGACCCTGCATCTTGGCGTACGTCGCATGGCGTTTCCTCTTCTGCTCACTCGCGTCTGCTTGCGTGGACGAAGACTCAACCCCCTTCCCGGTCGACGTCTCGTCCTCCTTATCGTCCTTCTGCAACTTCCGTAGGCTTTCGCTGTTATCGTCTTCTCCTATCATCTGTTCATTCACTTCCGACGTCTCATCTTCTTTTTCCATCATCTCTGACTCGGAGGGCTCCCGGACGTGCCTCCCGACGTACTTGATCTTTCTCCGTATTCCCCACCGCACAAGCCCCGAGCCCTCGAGGGCCACGAGGCAGGACCCCGCCNTCCGACGTCTCATCTTCTTTTTCCATCATCTCTGACTCGGAGGGCTCCCGGACGTGCCTCCCGACGTACTTGATCTTTCTCCGTATTCCCCACCGCACAAGCCCCGAGCCCTCGAGGGCCACGAGGCAGGACCCCGCCGGCGGCTGCTGTGTCGGCTCCTCGGCCTTCTTGGCCCCGGAGCTCGATGGCAACACGATGGGAGGGAACTCCCGCAGAATGGGGGTCACCAACCAAAAGCTCTCCAAGTGCTTTCTGTCGTCCATCTCCGACGAAGGGATGAGCCGCCGGAGGATCCTCCCTGCCTGGTTGGCGCTCATGACGAACTTCTCGTCGAGCTCCGGATCACGCCCAGCCACAGGGGACAGCGCGAAGTAGTTCCTCAGCGACAGGGTGCTGGGAAAGCTCACTGTCACGTCCAGCTCCCTCGTCTCGCTCACCTGTAACGGCCGAACCAAGCATGAACACAGTATATAGACTTCGTTTCTCAGTCAAAGCCTCACCACAGAAAGCAAAGTTAAAAGAAGGATTTTTCGCTCACCTTTACGATGCGGATGGCCTTCAGCTGAATGGGCGATTTGGGAGGAAGCTTTCCGTGATCGATTTCGTAGAATGCGCCGAGCTTCAGACCTCCTGCTAACAAATTTATTAAGGACACGAAACAGTAAGAGGAGCTCAGCTTTCTCTGTCCTCTCCATTACTAGACTACCCCTATAAATTGAGCTGTTACATTGTTACAGGAAGGGTATTGCAGGAAGGAAAAGGTGATGCAACAAAAAGGAAGGGAGGGAGGGAGGGAGAGAGAGAGAGTGTACTGATGCATGGCGTTGCATGGCCCAAACTGGAAGGTGGCAGGCTTTGTCTGCCGGCAGCCGACCTTTTGTTCTCCGTTCTCGAATCGGACTCGTACCTTTTTGAGTAGTAGAACTTGATCTGTCACGCGACGAACAAAAAAAAAACGTAAACTTTATTAACAACGAAACTTAATTAGAGTATAAACCATTAGCATCATGTCCTCTTTACAAACATATGATCAAAAAACTCAATGAATAGTACATTCTTATCGAAAAATTTCCAAGACGATAAAAGATACTTCGAGAATAAATAAAAAATATATCAAGTTCAATACATATCACATAAGCTAAAAAAATTTAACGGTACGAAAAAAAAATGCACGGGTCCGTCATCATCACAACTCTGTGTAATCATCTGCTGCTGCTGGGCGATTCGCCCGCCGAGCGCGTGGGACAAAAAAAAATGCTCCCAATCGCCTTCTGATGATAACGACTGGCGCCTCAAACCCTCGCCCCGATTAATCGTACTTTCTACCCTTTTTTACGACATGAATCGTACTTTATTTTTTTTCTCCTGTAATAAATCGTACTTTATTTTTTTCCCTTTATTCCAATTCGTCCGATCGCGGATGAAATTGTAATCAGACGGTTGTGTTGGTTTCTTGACAGAGTGAGATATACGTGTATACATTTCATTTATTCAAAATTCATGTTTTTTGTTACACAAATGTACTGCATAATAATATTATTGTGGTATTGTACGAGAGGAGCAGATTAAAATGGGGGAGGAGTAAGATACCGTGTTAAGCTGTGGCGACGTCGCAGGAACACCAGAACTGGACTCCATTTCCATGGCCGATCGATCTGGTTTTATTTCTTCTTTAATTAATGGTATGCGTCCTTGCATGGACATGGAGGAGGATATCACAAGTGGTTTTCTTATGATCTCTCTGCAAGAACTTCCATAAAAGAAGTGACATATCAGAATTTTTTCTTCTGATCGCCTTCATAAATATGGGAAAAAAAGATAAGAATGAGAACGTTTTGACTCGTCAGATCATCGTAGCAACAGAACGGAAATGTCCAGAGAAGCATGTAAAAGAGTTCTTTTTCTAGTTCCAACATTTCATATTGCTTCTGCTTTTTGAAAACTTAGATACCACTTTCTGGTAATTAACCTCAAGTTAGTAGAAAACCGAGATGAGAAGAGGTCGGATTGATTAGTATATATAGTTTATAGATCAAAAAACAAGAACAATGGTAACCAAGTTATAGCGCTCGCGATCGAACGATGCGCCAAGATAATGATGTAGAAAGCAGCACGTACTCATCACTGGCAACAAAAGCCGATTCGAAAACTGCGAACTTTTTAGCATCAAAATTGTACATCGAAAACTCTTGATCCGATTGGAAACCCTAGCAAATGAAAACCTTAAATGCGATCCGATGAACCAATCAAAGAACAATCCGATGCCAAAAACCTAAACAAATCGGACAAAACCGAAGGAGAAAAAAATTGTTCGAGCTCGATCGAGAAGAATACCTGAAAAAATTGATCTTGGATTGTTCGATCTCGTCCTCCTTCTTCTTCTACATGGACGCGGCGAGATCGAGTTGGAGAAGACGAAGACGAAGAGGAAGAGGAGGAGGAAGGAAATGGAGGGAGGGTTTTATACGAGGGTGCAGAAAGCGCAATGATGGCGATGGTGTGGGTCGTTGGGCGCGCGTACGAAGTTGGAGATTCGAACATTCTAACAAACGGGCAGGCGGGTGGTCCCCGACATGGACCCCGCGCTTTTAAGGAAAAAAAGATAGTTACAAGATGAGGGTAATTAAGGAGGGTATAAATATTTTGTTTTTGGACTTTAAATTAGGATTTAACGAATAGTGTATTTCTTATCTTATAATTCTGTCACATTCGAGATATACAATTGAAAATTATATATTTTTTACTTTTTTTCATTTACATATTTTATATTCAATAAGTCCAAATAATAGGAGATACGATATACTTTAACTAAATAATGTACATCTTCATAAATTTTATAAATTATATATACGATAAGAAAAAATATAAAAAAAATTTCTATTTAAGTAGGTAATATCATATTATTTAATTCTTTAATCGTTAGATGTTAAATATATGATAGATATTAATTTTTTATTTTTTAAATTTTTTTTTTATTTATAGTATATTTAACATCCAATAACTAAAAAGTCAAGTAATGTAATCAACTTTTCGATACGTAAAGTATATATGTACATAGTAGTTATAGTCGATAAATAAAATAAATATTAATAAATTATTATAATTATCTAACTAGTATAGTGAATAAGTGGGCTAAAAAGTGTAAGTAAAAGTATGATGTAGGCCACTAATGTTTGGTTTTCAAATTGTAGGTCACTCAACTTTAATTTTATTCATATTTAGATCATCCATCATATTTAAATATTAATTTATGCATCAACTCACTTAAAAACAAAAAAAAATATAATTTAATTTTATTATTAACTAATTTATCATTATACTCAATTTTCTTCTTGTTCGTGACACTCCGAAAAATAAATTTTCACATCGTCAAATCATAAAAAGCTCTTGTGTTTTCACCATTTAAATTTAAAAAGGTAAATAATTAATAATAAAATTAAATTATAAAATAGTATTTAAAGTGAAATGATGTGTCATATGCCACATAGATTACCATCACATGCCACATAAGTGACATGTGGTAAAATTAACATTCAAGTATGATGGATGATCTAAATATAAATAAAACTAAAATTGAGTGACCTACAATTTGAAAACCAAATATTAGTGACCTACATCATATTTTTACAAAATATTAGTGATCCCTCACATTTTTTAGCCGAATAAGTATTTTGGCTAATATCAAATGATCTAGGGTTCAAATTTTAACCTTTTTTTTTAATTTATTGTTATATATTTTGATCTTTTAATTTTTTTGGTCTTCTCTATATTTTTTTTTCTGTGTCAGTCCTAGATCAGATGGCGTACAAATATTTGGGTTAATTATTATTATTATTTTTCTTTTTTAGTGGGATAAATTTGAGGTGGGATGGTAAAGCTTACTAGAGAATGATTGCATGTGACAGGTATCAATTGTAAAGTAATAATTTTAAAGCGCGGTATAAAAAAAAATTGAATGTGCTCACCATGAGATTATATATCTTGTTTATTAATCAGCCTTCATTATGAATGACATATAATAAATTTCATTTGTTTTAATAGAAAAAATGGTACATAACATAGGAGGTAAAAAAATACACGTGAGTTAACACACATTGTACACTAACAAAAACAAAAACCAATTTGTTTGATGAATCATGATTGTTTTATGAGGTTATAAGGAGCTTACTTAATTAAGGTTCCTTTTTCTATTTTTTTATTGTCACGTGTCATGAATTCTAGAACTTGAAGTTAGAGTTGGAACAAAGAACATGATTATTTTTTCAAATTAATATTTGAAGCATGAATACGAATATAACTTTTACATATGTTACACGCTTTTTTCGTACTTCATTTTGAAATCAATCAAATTAATTTGATGCTATCAGTTAACTCTTGGTAACATGATTTACATCTTATTGTTTCTTATATAGATATACCATTCAAATCTCAAGTGAAATATAATTTATTTCCAATTTTTATATTAGGTCAGTGATTAGAAAAAAATATTTGGATTTTAGATATTATTTCTACTCCTCAACTAATACTAATATTAGTGTCCTTCAAAATAAACTCAATTGTAAGTTTGGGCTCTGTTAAGAAATTGCCAGCACAAAAATAATGATGGTTTGGGTTTAGGATTAGGAAGGCTTTGGAAGCGAAAGAATGCTTAGAACTTAGAAGGGGTTTAAGTTGTTCAAATAAGATTTTTGAGTATATATTAAGAAAAGCGAGAGGGGTTTGAATACATTCAATTTCATTAAAAAAAATCTACACTTAAATATTTTCTTCTTTTACATAGTAAATTCCAATGCAATTAATACAAAAAAATATAACTAAAAGTATCATTTTTAACATTGCAACAAAATTTGAGAAAATATTGTTTTCTTTAGTCATATGTCAAAGAATAAGTTAATTGGTCTAAAATAATTCTACTTGATCTAAAATAAGGGAAATGAAGAAAAGAAAAAAAATATATTATTTATTTTTAAATTTATTATTTAGATTAAAACAAATGAAACAGAAAAAAGATAGAGCAGTAATTTGAAATTTTCATTAAGTGATTTTAAATTATTTTATCTAAATTTTAAATTAATAAAATAATTAATTATATAAAAAATTTATGATAAAATACATAGAAGATTATTTCACCTCTATTAATATATATATATATATATATATATATATAATATTTTTATAGCAACGTTAAATATAGAAAAAAATGAATATTTTGTTAATTTTATTCCGAATAAATATCACTTATGTTTCAAATTTGTGCTCAAACTAATTACTGTAACGGTAAAAATAGTAATAGGCGTTAAGAGTGTTTTTACCACATCGATTACCTTGTGCAATTCCCACTTGTAGCAGATCGTTGTTAAGAAGCTCATATTACATGTCCCCCCAAAACCTGTTCGATAAAATTCCCACAAGAAAAGAGCGAAATGGCAACAGCAACCACTCCTTCGCGCTTATCCCTCCTCTTCTCGTGCGCGCCGAGGCTTAAACCCTCCCCTCACCCCGCCCTTCTCGCCGCCCGCCTCCACATCTCCTCCAACGCCTTCCTCCAGTCCTCCTTCGTCCCTCCAAACCCCATCGCCTTCGGCGAAACCCGACGCTGCACCAGCATCATCAGATCCCTGTTCACCGGCATCGTCGAGGAAGTCGGCGAGATCCAGCGGGTCGGCGCCGCCGACGATGGCGGCTTCCAGATGCGGATCGCCGCGAGCACGGTCCTCGGCGGCGTCCAGCTCGGCGACAGCATCGCCGTCAATGGGACCTGCCTCACGGTGTCGGAGTTCGACCTCGCCGCGTCCAACTTCACCGTCGGCCTCTCGCCCGAGACGCTTCGCAAGACGAACCTTGGCGAGCTCGATTCCGGATCGCCCGTCAACCTGGAGCGGGCTTTGCAGCCGATATCGCGGATGGGAGGGCACTTCGTGCAGGGGCACATCGACGGGACCGGCGAGATCGTGGGGTTCGAGCCCGAGGGGGACTCGCTGTGGGTGAAGGTGCGCACGGCGCCGGAGCTGCTGAGATACATCGTGCCCAAGGGGTTCATCGCGGTGGACGGGACGAGCCTGACGGTGGTGCGGGTGTACGAGGACGAACGGTGCTTCGATCTCATGCTCGTCGCGTACACGCAGCAGAAGGTGATCATCCCCACGAAGAAGGTCGGGGACAAGGTGAACCTGGAGGTGGACATTCTCGGCAAATACGTAGAGAATCTGATCAAGGACCGACTTGATGATGCCCGCTAAGTGTTTGCGATGAGAGCTGAGACAAAAGAGGTATTGGATTCTGATACTTGTCCTTGCAAATTTGACCTTTTACTATGTAACACCTTTATTTTTTTTTCCTTTCGTTTGTTTCGTCATAATACAATATTTCTAGTCGATCGTGCATTTTGTTATTGGCGATGCATTAAAACTTTACGTTTGCAGCTCCGTATGGCAGCTAATTGCTCGTAGCAGCAATTAGTGTTAAGGATCAAGCAAATATAACTTTGATTGTTCTACTGAGGACCTAAAGAGAACAATAACTTGTTTCACTAGGGAAGAGCAAGGTTTGCTCAAGTTTGGTTATTGTTGACCTTGCTTCTTGGTCTCTGACCAGAAAGGCAAGCAGTAGATTCTTTGTAAACGTTGAGGGGATGATTGTTGCATATCTGATTTCCTGACATTACCATCGGATTATAGAATTCTAGTTGTTCATGAATTTTAGGTTTTATCATTCTAATCTTCTGATTCTGCGGACAATAGCGCCTGATTGTGGGCATTCTCTGTCTAATCCGCAAGTACAAATTTGATTGATGAATTTAGGCGTGAAAATGCAAGAAGAAAATAGTAACTTTGTGAATTGTATCCATCTCTCATTACTTATAGCATCATGTTTTGCTTTGAGAGATCATATCCATCTCATTCTTTCTAGAAGATAAAGAAGGGCCACTCTTTCGGCATCACTTCAAGAAAAAAATATTGGTCCAAATAGTTATCAAATTGTTCATTGGATTGCAAGGGTTTGACAGTGGTATAAACGTTGTCAGCACTTCGTTGTACTCGGATTTTCGTCTATTGCATGTTTTTGTAGTCAAGTGTTGCTTTTAACTGTCAACTGCATTGAGATTTCAGAGAAATTTCCTTGTGCGGCCAGTGAAACTATAAGGCTATATAGGTTCTTGGGTGGCCTCCCTTCTTCTCTCTCATCATTGTGGATTTATTGCTTTATTTTTCAGATCATGAGGCTCCTAATCAATCTCATTCTGTACCATGTTGAAATTTGCTACACTTCTTTTTGATCCCTGTAAGTTTGCTTGTGTTGGATCATTGGCTATCGCGATTTGGGACACTAACTATGTTGGAAATTTGATAAGTTTTGTTGAGTAACAATAACTTTCACCTCTTCGTCTTAATTTTGCTGGTAAACTCTGGAGTTTAACTTATGAATTTCTCTAACCAAGTATTTTTATGATTTCTGGCAGGTTCTTGACGTGTAAACTTTCCTTCTGGACAAACATATCAAACCGGTGCCCTTTCTGAGTTATTTTTCGTATTTTCCGTTCTTTCTGCGACTGTTGATAATTATTATGGGTGTTAAACAGAGTGAAGCCCAGTTGAGTTACTATTTCCTGTGAGTTAATGTTAAGATAGAAGAGCTTTGTTTTTTCCTTTATTTTTACATGATCCATTGATGCTATCCGGTGCTAATGGATTTGTTAAAGAAGCTGGTTAGGTCCAAACACACAGACATCTGTCCACCTGCCGTGCTAAGATTCAAGTTTTCGGGTCCGTCTAACCCGATTGGACACTTTGATTCCTATTTGACGGTGGTATGGGCATTTTGAAGAACCACATTTTTTTTTCAGTGTTTAGGAATGGCAGCGGTTGGACAAAAGTGCCACCTGGCAAGGGGATGTCTGAGGCACTTGTGGGTTGGCCTAAGCGCTACTTAAATTAACGTTTTGCATTATAGACAAAACTCTACTTTTGGTCTCCCTAACACAAGTGTCTTGTAACAAGAGTGACAAAAAATAGTCTCCTTTGGGCCAAATAGATCCCTAATACTCATATTAGAGACCAAATAGATACTCGGTACTCGTTAGGGCTGCTGCAGCCTGCAGTGCCGTGCAGTTTCCTATTGAAAATTTCCAGTATATTTTCATTCTGTTTTTTTTTCAAGTATTTTTTTCTAGCTGAAAAAGACCTCTGTGCAAATGTTATGAATATGGCCTAGCAATCTTGATTTTTTACCTCAAAAAATTGAATTTGAATACTCCAAATTTAATTGACACAACTAATTAGTAGGGTATATGACATGAGCTAATGATTTCGAGTTTGATTCTTAAAATTATTAATTTAATTGAAAGAATATTATTATTTTTTACTTTAATTTCGAATTAATCATATGTTAATAATCTAAAAAATTCTTAAATGTCATTAAGGTTTAATTAGAATTAGTTTCTAAAGGAGATCAATATGTGTATCTTGTAAAAGGAAGCTTGATCACTTCTCTTGGTGTTTTGAGTTTATGGCAACTTTCATAATTAATGACACAGGTTAACTTGACAGACGAGGAACACAACAAAGAATGCTGTCATGAACATGCAAAACCAGATGTGGAATCCTGTTCTTCACGTATGAAAACAGCTACGAAAATCTCACGCATGACTAGTGGATGTTCACTTCATCGATTAGGTCTTTTCTTCTCTCAGGAAAAAAAAAAGGCAGCATAGACTTTGAAGCCAAGAGAGCGACAGCTCGAATCAAAGCACAAATGTAGTCTCAAATGAAACTTTTACAATATTGTAACTCTCAGGACCAGAAATCCACTTCTTTGGACCAATCAGAAAGGTACATGACCAGATCTGTCAAACCATATGAAAGATATTGGAGATGCATGCATCACATTGTGTAGACAATGTGGTAAAAATCTGTACTGATCTGATCCATTATGCAGGAGTTGCTGAAACCCAAACTTATACAATTGCAAGACCTAAAAGAAGTTCACATTTGTTAAGCACATATTTGCAAGGTCATACTGTTCTTTCATACTTCTTTCTATAAGCAAGGGACAAGAATGTGCATATAAGTAAACAATACATCTGTTGATAATGCTTTGAATCTTAATCCAATGGAAATTTATATGATTCTCTACGCATCACAACCGTCGAATATTTGAGACGGCGAACTTTAAACCTAAACCCTAAACTTAAACAACCTTAAGGCTTATGTTTCTTATTTTGTATTGGGAGTCCATATATAAACTCTTTGAGGTTTGAATTATTTTATATCTTGTATCGTCTGCTGTTTTACCATATCAAAAAAAAAAAAAAACTCCAGTCGTCGCCCGAAGATGTAGCCCAATTAAAAGTGAACCTCGTAAATCTGTGTGTCTTTTCTATGTGTGATTTTTTTTCTCTCGCTAATTTTCATAACAACATCACTTGCAAATTATTGTTTTCATCATATGGGGGAATATTGGATCCACTTTTCTGGAGCACAATCTCCCAACTACTGTGGCCTTTCTGCTCCTAAGATTAACCGGATCATCAGCATATCTACATAGTGCCAATGTACAAGCTCTGTTTCTCACAATGATGGCAGTGACGTGCTGATCAAACTTGGCCTGATAAAATGCTATCACTGCAATCAAGTGATGAGCAGAGCAGCACTCGAGGATCAGTCTGTTTCCTTCTTTTGTAAAATTGACATCAGAATCTTTTCTTTGCAAGCAGAGTCTTCTCTCATATATTGTCCAACTTTTCATTACCAGAGAGGTTGCAATATCAATCGAAAAGAAAAGAAAAGATCAATCTTTTATGAAAAAAAGGTGTTATTTATGTATCTGATGCTGCCCACAAACATTGTAGGAAGTCAAGTACGTACGTACAGCACTAGATTGTGTTTTGTTCTCTGCGGCTTGATTGTGCTGGAGACCTAATTGTCATTGGAGCAGTAGCGGTAGTCATGTGCCACAGAATGGGGAGGTCTATATGTGCACTGTTTACAGACAAGCAACAGGGTACAAGATAAATTAGCGTGAGATCAGAAATCAATGTATCCTGACCGTTATAATCTACATATTGTATTCTGACCGTTATAATTCATATATATTAGATGAGTGTTTTAGATGTTTTGAGTCAAATATTCATCTTGATCATTAAAGACATTATGAAGGTCATGATGCATTAATTTCATCATGAGATCACAGTATCTATTTCACACTAATTGTCCTCATATATATATATACATATATATATATATATAGGGTTTAATGGGGATGTAAATCACAATTTGACTTATACATGTAAGTCACGTGATCCGACGATCCATATTAAAAGGGTAAAGATTTATTTCTCTGATGATCATTAGAAAAAATAATAAAGATTTATTTCCTTAAATAGTAAAAAGACTACTAACCACCTATACAAATAAGATTTAATATGGATCGTCGGATCACGTGACTTACATGTATAAATCAAGTTGTGATTTACACTCCCATTAAACCCATATATATATATATATATATATATATATA